>PVJS01011662.1:0-45307 GCA_004027185.1 Glis glis | reverse complement strand
AGCGCGGAGGTAGAACGCCCCTGCGTTCAATCCCCAGTACCGCAAAAAAAAAAGAATGAGGGTCTCTCTCTCTCTCTCTCTCTCTCTCTCTCTCTCTCTCCTCTCTCTCTCTCCTCTCTCTCTCTCTCTCGCTCTCTCGCTCTCTCGCTCTCTCGTTCTCTTGCTCTCTCTCTCTCTCTTATAGTACTGAGGATAGAACCCAAGGGCATTCTACCTCTGAGCTATCCTCCAAGTCCTATTTTATTCTTTTTTATTTTGAAACAGGGTCTCACCAAGTTGCTGAGATTGGCGGCGAACCTGAAATCCTCCTATCTCAGCCTCCCAAGTACTGGAATTATAAGCATGCACCACCACACCTGGCTTGGAGGTCTCTTTTAATGTCAAAAAATGTCTGCATGGCCAATATTTATTCAATAAATATTTATACTTCTATGCCAGGTACAGGAAATAGCTATATTTTAGTATCCACTGATTCAGTAATAATTACTGAAGCCATTAAGAATTCAGTAATCCCTTAAACTGGGTGCAGTAGTGAACACCTATAATCCCAGTACTTGGGAGGCTGAGACAGGAGGATTGCATGTTCAAGGCCAGTCTCAGCAACTTAACAAGATCCTTAGCAACTTAGCGAGACCCTATTTAAAAATAAAAAATAGAAAGGGCTGGGGGTGTAGTTCAATGGTAGAATGCCCCGGGTTCAATCCCCAATACCATGTGTTCAATCTCCAGTACACACACGAACACAACACACACACACACACACACACACACACACACACACACACACCAGTAGTCTCTCTATTAAAAGTGAGGGTCATTAACCACAGTAGTGTCTGTATCTATTTGGAGCATGGAAATACCTATAGGTAACGGCTCCATAGAAGATGCTCAGTGTACAGGTGGCTTCTTGGATCCTACAGGCCACTCACTGTCTGCAGGTTTGGACCATGCTCAGGTTTAAGTCATTGCCTCTGCTTTGACAGTCTCAGTGCTGGCTCCAAATGCATGAAGGGGCCTCTGGTGCCACAGAAGAGTCGGTCTGCATCAGGACGCAGGAATCATGAGGGCCCGGGAGCATGAACTTCTCATCCCTTTCCAAAATGGATTTTGGCTGCTTTTCGTATTCTAGGTTCCCTGTCTGCACTCTTTGCTTCTTTCCTTGTCATCCCCACTTACCTTTACATGTGTCGATTTAAAAATATATTCCTATTCTGTTTTTCACTCAGTAGAAGAGATCCTTCCCCATGTCCCATGATTCTTCATCTCTAAATAGCAAAAAGGGAGAGGGCTGGAGTTGCGGCTCAATGGGGGAGCATTTGCTAATATGCACAAGGTCCTGGGTTCCATCCCCAGCACTCTCCAAAAAAAGAGGGAAGAAACATCAATATTGATGTGTCTTTTATTAATACGTGTTATCTTTTAGGAGTAGCTCTTCAGAAATTGTGGCACCAAATAAAGTATTGCTCTTTTCTCACATGGAAAGGAGGATATTGGTCTAAACAGTGTCCCTGAAAGGAATGCCAGAGCCTTGAAGTGTTGAGTGTGTGCATACACATACACACACACACATACACACTCACACACACATACACACTCACACATACACACCTACACACACACTCACACATACGCACTCACACATACACACTCACACATACATACACACACACATACACACACACTCACGCACACATACACACTCACACACACATACACACACACACACACAATTCCAGAGCCAAATGACTTTCAGAGCCAGAGTGCTCTCCCGCCCACTGATTGTCAACCCACACTGGCATAAAGGTGAGCATAGATCATTCCTGTCACAAAGAAAGCTACTTAACCCTGGAATTCCCATGCCTGTTTCTTCTTCCAATTCCATCCCACAAACCTGCTTTGGGAAATCCAGGACAAGATCCTCTCGGAGCCCCACAGCAATGTCCATAGCCTTACTGTGAGCAGGACATCTGGTTGCCGAAGCAGCGCCACACTCCAAAGGCCACGGGGATAAAACCTTGATTCCCACTCCTTCTCTGCCCCCGGACAGATAGAGACGGTACGGGCACACCGCCAGCTTTGCTCCACACTGCTAGTTCAGGGATTGATTTTGCCACAACATCCACGCCCCACACTACTCCCCACTCACACTATACACACACCTCACACCCCACAAATGTGCACCACACATATACATATACACAAACCATGCAAACACCACACACACATATCGCACAAGCACAGACACACACACTCCACACAATCCAAACCCCCTACATATGCATCACACACATGCGTGTATACAAATCACACAATCAGCACACACACACATATCTCACACACACCACACTCCCACACGGTGTTGCTGACCATCTGCTTCTGTGCAGACTGCTCAGTGGAGCAGTGAATTCGCTCTGAGCAAAGGCGGAGCCCCGATACCCCTGCCCTGAGCCCAGGCAAGATGGAGTCTCCACAGCGCTGAGGCCCCACGCTTTGCGACCTCAATGGTCCTGGACTCCTGAGTGATGGAGCCTTCTCCTCCTTGAGGATCCACCACAGCCGGGAGTGGGTCCTCCTTTGGCAGGAACAGAAAGCATTTTCCTAAAGAGGAAAAAAAGATATTTCTAATGCTATAGCAGAATGGACCACTGCTTCCCTTGGAAACATACTGCTTTCCTTTTCCCCAGAGGCTTGGGCTGTCTCCCACGATGCCCAGTGCTTCAGACCCCAACAACGCCCCCAAGAAGCCAAACACAGGGGGCGCTCCTGAGCCCTCCCCGCCACCATCCCAGGATGACCCCAGACCCCTCAGTTTCATCTGTGCGCCCCTCCCAACAACCCAGTGAGGCTGTGGAATATGGTACTTCAGAGGAGGAACCGGATGCAGAGACAGGCTCAGCAGTTGGCCCGGGTCATGCAGCCAGCAGGAATGAACAGGCAGCGTGAGGCCCAGGCCGGCTCCACTGGCCACTGAAATGTGCTGTTTACTGTCTGTGCGCCAGAACGTATTCCACAGTCACTGGACACTGTGCACTGTATGCACACATGCTCCATCCGCTCTTTGGTGCTCTCTCCCAAGAAACTCAATTTTAACGACTGAATCCTGCTTCCCCCAACCCAGATTCTTAAAGCCCCAGCTCTGGTAGTTAGAGCTCCATCCTTATTAACTATGTGCCCTGGGGTGAGTCACTCAACCTCTCTGAGCCTTCAACCTCTCATCTTTAATATGGAGGTACCCTTTTCTTCCCTACCCACCGCATAGTCCATTGCACGGAAGGAGGGTTGCACCATGGAACATAAGGCAGCAGCAGGGAAAATCCCCTCCCTAGGTTGTGCCCCCTGAGCTGAAGCATAGCTTAGAGAAGCAGGAGTCCCTCTGCCTCCTCCAGACCCAGGCTGCTGCTGCAGGGAGTCCTGGGGAGAGCTGATCTAGGCAAAGAAAACCCCTTCAGCCAGAGCTTGATTACACTACTGCCATCTGGTTGGGTGACTTCTCTGAGGGCACCTCAAAACTAAAGAGCCTGGTTGTTGTTCTACCCTTGGGGATGCAATGCAGTCAAAGGTAAAAGGGTTCTCAGTTTCTTAGGAGGAAGAGTCAAACAGAAGGGCTAGAAGCACAAATGTCCTGTAGGGAGTTTGCCCACGTGAGCCAGCTCACCAGCTTCTGCCTCTCTGGGGCTTATACAATCCAACATAGCTGTAAGGTGGTGTATTAGTCAACTTCATGCTACTATAACAAAATGTCTGAGACAATTAACTGAAATAATAATGTTGTTTGGGCTTCTTGCTGGAGGTTCTAGTCCAAGATTGGGTGGTCCATTGTGGCAGGGGCCATACATCATGGCAGAAGTGCATGGTAAAGCAAAACACTTACATCATGGGTCAGGAGACAGAGAGATTGGAGAATGGCACACCCCAGTGACCTAAAGACCTCCCAGTAGTCCCATGTTGTCCCCAATACAGCTACCCTGGGGACCAAGCCTTTGGGAAACACTCATCCAAACCGCAGCAGGAGATTTGATTTGTCTGCCCATCTTTGCTTTCTTGCATAGATATTGGAAACACACCCCTCCAGGTAAATCCTAGTCCAAAGCTATAATCAACCAGCCACCCAATAGTCACTGGATACCCAGAAAATGACCAGTTTAGTGCCAGATGTCGAGGAGGGGAACCCTGTCTTGGAGACCTCAGAGTTTACTTGGAAACATGGTAAAACAAATACAAGTCGGGTGTATTGGCACACGCCTGTAATCCTAGTACTTGGGAGGCTGAGACAGGAGGAGCGCAGGTTCAAGGACAGCCTCAGCAAGTAGTGAGACTCTCATCAACATAGCAAAACACTGTATAAAAATAAAAATAAAAAATAAGGCTGGGGGTGTAGCTCAGAGGTAGAATGCCACTGGGTTCAATCCCTAGTACCACAAAAACAAATACAAGACAACAGCATGATGAGAAGGTGACACTGCATGATGGCCTCAGCGTGCTACTGCACACTTCAGGGACTTAGGGATTAAAAGAGAGACCAGGATGGGCTGTCACCTTTGGAAAAATCTCCCTGGCACTCAACAGGCTGTTAAAGAGGCCAAGAGGGGATGTCCCACAGGGGGTGTGCGGAGGTGGGGGGCATTTCCTTTTGCATGAAAAAGACTTTGTACAGAGCAGTTTGAGATCACATTTAATTGCCCAGTATTTTCCAAAAACCTTTCTTTATTAATCCACTTTAGGTGTAGATCTTCTTGAAGAAAATTAGCTTTAAAAATATTTTAAGACATTTAAATAAAGGATTTTTAAAACAATATTAGACCCCCCTCCACCTTGGTTGAGATAGGATGTGCAGAATAAATTAAAGGGAAAGGACATCCGCCGTGCGCCTGGTCCTATAGATTGGATATACACAGCCCTGGCTGCACGTTAGTCACCGGGGAGCTTTCAGGTGTACAAAGCTGCATCCACCCAGGGAGATGGATTCCTTGACCTGGGCTGGGACCCGGCCATCTGTATTTTTTAAAAGCCTCCAGGTGATTTCTAGAGTACAACGAGGGCAAGGCCCCTGGTGGAGCAGCGTGTCTGCAGTAGGCCTCCTTACAAGCGGAAGCCAGTTTCTGATCTTCCCTCTCCCCCAAGAGCTCCATCAGTGAATCAGTGGATCGCTTCTGTCTCCCCACAGAATCAGCCCTCCTCCTTGGCCATGCTGGACCTGCTGCACGTGGCTCGGGACATCGCCTGCGGCTGTCAGTATCTGGAGGAAAACCACTTCATCCACCGGTGAGTCGGAGACCTTGCTCTTCCCACCACCCTCTGTACGGTTTCCCTGCGTGTCTCAAGGGCCAGACTTCCCCCTCCAGAACAGAAGAATGGAGCTCTCTCCAGAGCTGTTAGGATGATCCAGCTGTGTTGGTCTTTGAGAGGGCAACTGACTCTCAGAGGTTCCTCTGCCCCCTGTGTAAACAGGTATCATACAATCACACGTTCTCCATACCGGGGCTGGAGGCCTATAAGTCATCCTGGACCCCCTACAGGGACTCCTGCCTGTATCTCGAATGTTCAAGCCCTTTTTCACCTTAAGGTTCCCCCATCTAGAAAATTGAGCTCCCTAAGGGGAAGCAAAAGGAATTCATATTTTCATGTATTTGACAACGGGTCACTCAAAGGCAAAGACCCCGTTTTATTCCTCTTCCTTTCCCTGGCATATAGTGGAGGCACAATAAATGTTGGGTAAGTTAATTTTGTCTGAAATACTCTAAAAGGAACTATAATAATGATATTCTTTACATCTGTGTCATTTCTTCTGCTATATGTGACCCCTGTGTTTAAATGCTGTTTGGGATGGAGCATGATACCCACACTTAGTGTTGTAAACATCATATAGCTCCTATGTCTTCCCTTGTGGCTGTTGACGACAGCTTGGTCAGAAATCTGAAAAGTAAAATAGACTGCTAGGTTCTTTGCAATGCTCTTTCTAATGATTTGCTTCTAATTTAGTAAATAATAGTCTGGTGAACTCTCAAGTAACTTATTAGCCCATTTCCCCAAAGAATTTAAGGTATGTTCATAGTAATTAGAATATGTAAGTGCCAAGTAGACAATGGGAGCTGCTGTTATGAATTTAGATGTATAAAATCACATGAGTATATAACAAGCTATGCTTCTTCCCCAATAAAATGGGGGAGACCAGAGATGGGGAAGGCCACTCGCCTATGTTCCCCAAGTCACTCCTCCCTCACACTGGCTCATCCTTTACTGCCAATCCATCATTTTGTTCACCCTTCTTCCTCTTGATTCTAACCCCTTCCAACTTGTGGGTCATTCAGCTTCATGGAAACAATAGCAGTAAAGGTGGAGCTGGGACCTGTCTTCTGTGTCCTCATCCAAAGCCACACAGTCTGCTTCAAAGAGCAGCTCAGTCCAGTTCCAGCCCTTTCCACTGTACCCAGAACTTGCCATGAATCTCAACTCTGAGCTTTACTGTTGCTCAGTTAAAACCAACTTGTACTCGTTCTTGAAGTCATCCTTGGCTAGAGCCATCGTTCCATGTTTCATCCATGTCCTATAAGTCCAGACTCATCTGACAGCAACCTGTTGGTCACCTCGGCAACTTCAGATGTCACTTAACTTCTCATTGAGGTCGTTCTGCTTTTTCATCTCCACCCACATTCGGCACCATAGTGTACACTCTCCAGCTGAGGGACCATAGTCATGAAATCTGCCTTCCTAGAGCCACAATAACTTATGACAATACCCAGTTCTCTGTTATGGATGATGAGATGAGAGGATCACATTCTCTCAAGGCTCCCATCATGTCCAGATCTGTAAAACAGTTACTGAAGGTCAGAATTAGATCCCAGAGCTGGGCGTGGTGGTGCACGCTTGTAATCCCAGTACTTGGGAGGCTGAGAACAGAGGATCTGGGTTCACCGCCAGCCTCAGCTACTTAGTGAGGTCCTCCGCAACTTAGCGAGACCCTGTTTCAAAATAAAGAATAAAAAATAGGGCTGGGGGTGTAGCTCAGAGGTACAATGCCCCTGGGTTCAATCCCCAGTTCCGCAAAAAAAAAAAAAAAAGAATTAGATCCCATAGTAACCGTTTGTTGCTCTTTCTTTTCTTTCTCTTTCTTTCTTTCTTTCTTTCTTTTCTTTTCTTTCTTTTCTTTTCTTTCTTTCTTTCTCTCTCTCTCTCTTTCCTTCCTTCCTTCCTTCCTTCCTTCCTTCCTTCCTTTCTTTCTTTCTTTCTTTCTTTCTTGTACTAAGGATTGATCCCAGGGGCATTCTACCTTCGAGTTACACCTCTAGCCCTTTTTATTTTTTATTTTGAAACAGGGTCTCACTAAATTGCTAAGGGTTTTGCTACGTTGCTGAGGCTGTCCTTGAACCTGTGATCCTCCTTTCTCAGCCTCCCAAGTACTGGGATTACAGTCATGTGCCACCACACCTGTCTTTTAAACTTTTTTAAGAAACTATATTGTCAAAGATCAAATCAAGGCTGTATCAGATTACCTGTTTTAAATGAAAGAAAACTTTTGGCAGAAGTTCTCCATCTCCATCAAATTTTTTTCTTCTGGGGTCTTTGGTAATTTGTATTAGGAAAGCATCTTTTACATTTTCTGACTGGCTAAGCAATCCATGGCATACTCCCTCAGCAGAATTACCTGAACTTCTCCCCCTGCCCCTCTGCCCTGTACCTGCCCTTAAGGTTCATCAATTCCATCCATGCACACCTTCTGAATTCAGAGCGGAACTCCCTCACTAGAGCCATACACTCCCCTTTTCTTCATTCAGTCTGTTTCTTTTGGACATGATGTATGTACTACAATTTCAAGAATTATGCGTCATTCTACCAATCCTTGATATGTGCTATAATATTACATTTACTTTCTTGCCATTAAATTCAAGATCACTTTTTTAAACTATTCCATATGCATTAGCATAAAGACCTTTCTGGAGCCATAAATATCATGACTGGTCTACTTCACTAGATTTCTCTGGAGAATTAATGGCTGGATATACAACTGTTTTTCTTCTTTTCGATGTCATATGTGTTATGCTTTATGGCTTTAATGGGGCATTTTATGAACCACTGCCCCTCAGATTTCAACTTAAACCTTAGGGAACAGGTCAGTGGCATTAATAACACCCATCTCCCACCCCTACCATTGTTCTGGTATCCTAAGCCATGATCCCCCATCTGAGTCCTATTTTTTTAATACTATCTCAATAGCTAGTTGTTGATTCTCCAAGTTCTTTCTCAACCAAGGATCAGAACCTTCACAAAGCCCATTGAAAATATACAAACACCATCTGTGCCCCTAAGGTACTTCTTGTTTTTTTCTGCATAGGACTTTAAAATTATTAGAGACCCGTTCCAGGCTTCTGGCTGTGGCTTGGACTCCCACTGGAGTCCGAGTGGAAGGGGACAAGTCTTGGAAGGGTTCTGATTGTGCCTCAGGGGCATGCTGCAGGAAAGAGGCCATCTGGAGCCCGACAACAAAGAAGCCCGCCTCTTAACCTGAAAGGAGCGATTCTCTAGCCATGGCATTTAGTGAGACTTTAGGTAACACTGTGGTTATTTAAAAAAAAAACTAGAAATATTTGGGCATATTTTAACCTACTCGAATTTAATATGATGGAAGTCATGCTATTCCAGAACACTCCTTCAAACAGCTGGCAAAAACCAACCCTTAATCTGTACATAACACTAGCCCAGGGCCAAACAGCATTTCTTATGCCCTTGTATTATCTGCTTTTAGCTTAAAATTATAATAAAAAGAGGATGATTATAGCACCCCGTATTGTGCAGGGATGTTGTAGGAATCAGAAATGAAGTACCTAGACCAATGTTTAGCACACAGTAAAAGGCCAATAAATTGCTATCATTATTATAGTTATTTTCATTATTATTGTCCCATTAAGCATTTTCAATCATTTTCCCTAATCCTTTTCCATTTCCGATAGTTTTGAGGCCTGAAATCGGTGTAGTTCTTTCTCTCACACTGAAGTGTAATATATATATATATATTACACTATATATATATGGGGCAGAGATTGGAGGTGCAAATCCTAGTGATGGATTTTATACATTTATCTTCCCAGGATAAAATTAGGAAATGCATTTTCTCCTCTCTCCCCCCCAGGGACATTGCTGCCAGGAATTGCCTCTTGACCTGTCCCGGCACTGGAAGAATAGCAAAGATTGGGGACTTTGGGATGGCTCGAGACATCTACAGGTGAGTAGTAGAGACTGCCGGCCCCATCAAAGCCTGTCTCCAACACCCTATCCCTTCCAACAAGCAGCCCGTGGCTGCTCATGCCTTACATCATCTCCTGGTACCTTGTCAACTTTCCACATGAAATTTCTGTGAGTTCCTTTCAGGATATGGGAAAGCTTAATTAGTGCCCTGCCTGGGGCTCAGATTCTAGGATCCCACTGCCTTCAGTAATTGACACCAAGATCTTAATTGGGTTGTCTCTCAGCTTCCAACTCTCTAATCCTGCCATGTTCTGAGACACAGAATAACTTGGACACTTGATATGGAAAAATCTTCCTTTCTTCAATACTCAGGAATCTGAGTGGATGCCTAGCACCCGTCGCCCGGGCACCAGGCTCGCTCAGTGGTCTGCCCAACCTACACCAGAGCCAGGGGAGTGCAGCTCAGGACCCACAGGTCCTCAGTTCAGCTTCATTGCTTTTTCTCAAGGTTACATAAAAATAATTTTTTTTTGCAGTACCGGGGATTGAATGCAGGGGTGTTCTACCTCCACACTACGCCCCCGGCCCTATTTTTTATACTTTATTTTGAAACCGGGTCTCACGAAGTTGCGGAGAGAGAGAGAGAGAGAGAGAGAGAGGCAAAGAGCTGAGGCTGGCCGCGAACCCAGATCCTCCAGTCTCCGCCTCCCAAAGTACTGGGATTATAAGCGTGCGCCACCACGCCCGGCTATAAAAATAATTTTTAATTAAAAAATAATACTCCATTGCCCTTTTCTCTTCCTAACTTTGTTTTTTTCTATTTACAACAGTGACTTGCTCCATGAGCTGAACAAGGCACTCCTTTGCATGGCCACTCATTAACCCCTTCCCAAACCCACAGGGTAGAGCAGGGAGGTGGTACATAGAGCTTTAATTCTTTGGAGAATAAGCAAGATGAGCTGGACAGCCCTGAGGGCCTCGGTCAGATCTGGTAACAATCTCTAGAGGGGCGAAGGCGCTGCCGCTGTCCTGGGACCCCAGGGGAGCAGCACATGGAGTTAGGCAGACCCCTCTGGAGCTGTCTACTACTGCTATCATGACGTGACTTTCCAGTGCTCCACTCTACCTTCCACATCCGCGGTCTCTGCGCTCCTTCCTCTCCTTTCTCAGAACACCGATTGCCTCCAGTTTAAAATACAAATGCTGCAGCATGTTACCGGCTCTTCCTTCCTTATTGAGCCCACTGTGCTGACAGCTCCCTATGATAGTCAGCTTTCTGTGACTGAGGCAAATACCCAAAATAAATCAACTTATATGGAAGAAAAGGTTTATTTTGGCTCATGGTTTCAGAGCTTTAAGTCCATGGTCAGTTGGCCCTGTTGCTTTGGGCCCAGGGCGGCACAGTACATCATAGACAAAGTGTATGGTGGAGGAGGCCTGTTTACCTCATGGCAGCTAAAAAGCAGAGAGAGAGAAAGAGTAAGGGGCTGGAGGCCCAATATAGCCCCTTTGAGAGCATGCCCCCAATTACCTAACTTCCTCCCACTAGACCCCACCTCGTAGAGGTCCCACCACCTCCCAGTAGTGCTATAGACTGGTGACCAAGCCTTTAGCACATGGGCTTTTGGAGGACATTTAAGATCCAAACCATTTCTTCCACTAAACTGTATCCTTGGGAGACAGAAAGAAACTATGACTTATGTTGTCAACACATGGCAGTTACCTGATACATACTAAATACTTAGTGCATAGTTATTGAAGTAATTAATTAATGTAGGCAGCTGGTGGGAAGCCGCCTCCCATAACACACCCAGGTAGCAGAACACCAGGCCAGGTGTGGAATTGGCTTAAAAGGTGGACGAGTCAATTTATTAGTTTTTAATCAGTGAGTTGCATTGATGGAAACTATAAATTAATTCATCTACCTTTTAAGCCAGCTTCACATCTAGTCCTGTGTTCTCCTGTCTGGGCGTGTTGTGAGAGCCCCCCCCCAGCTGTCTAGATAATTTGTCGGGTGCCCATATTGAACTAAATGCTGCTGTATGCGTGCATGGGGGAGCCAAATGAGCAAGACAGCAGCCGCGCTCTCAGTCCTCCCATTGTGCGTCCTGCGTTACTGCAGGTCATCAGCAACACACTGCACTTATGAGGCTGGAGCAGTGTTATTCATTGTGAGTTATAATAAACAAAACCCAACAGGGAAATCTAAACATCTGCTAGCAGGAATCTTGGTCACTGCATAGATCTTTTCTTTTGCACCTCTAGTGGGCCATTAAATGCCACCAGAGTTCTTAACTAAATGATCTGTGTTCCCCTACTCTCCTCCTGACCACCAAGGACCCCTCGTTAATTTTAGCCCTTTAATGGGTAAACTAGGTTATTGCCACTTTCTCCAATTTCCTAGCAGAACTGCTTCTGCTTCATGCCATCTTCAGATGCAAGCTGGGTTTCCTCTTCTTCCCCGCAGAGCCAGCTACTACAGAAAGGGAGGGTGTGCCATGCTGCCAGTTAAATGGATGCCCCCAGAGGCCTTCATGGAAGGAATATTTACTTCTAAAACAGACACGTGGTGAGTGTTTCAGCTACCCTCCTCCAGGTACCACTGGGGCTTGGGTGGTACTCTTGGGCCAAATGATCCACACACTGTTCAGAGAGACCCTGTACTAGAAGGGAAGGAGAACAGGTTTGATATTCCCCACCACAGTGGTTCCCAAGTGTTGGTATATATCAGTCATCAGAAAGGATTCTTAAAATGCAGGTCACTAGACCCACTACACCCCAAGAGTCTGTGATCAGAAAGTCTGGGGTCCAGCTGAGAACTTGCATTTCTAACAAGTCCTCAAGTGATGCTGACTTTGCTGCTGGGGCACCGCACCTTGAGAGTCCCGTGGCAATCTTAAGTGGAATATTAGACCCAAGCTCCCTCGCAAAGCCCGCAAGCCAGTGAAGGGAGTCTTTTTAATTGCATTAAACCCCATGAGGACAAAGACAATGAAGACAAAGTTTTGGAACTGGAATGTTCATGGACAAGTGGACCTTTATTGAGGAGACCATAAAGTTGATAACTGAACCAACAGAACCAACAGTTCAGTTCTGGAAGCAGGTTGTGCACTCTGCCCGAGAGCCCCACAAAGACCCAAGAATTGAAAATAGGGGTAAAGCCAATGGGAAAAATAACTAAAGGTCTGTCCAAGGAGTATCTAAGTCCTCTGCCCCATTTCTTCACCATCCATAGCTTGTACAAAGCTCTTCTATCATCAAGACTGGAGTTCTCTCTCTCTCTCTCTCTCTCTCTCTCTCTCTCTGAAGATTCAATTAGAGTGTCTCTGGTCTTGGGGACATGAACCTCACCAAGGGATGCAGTACTTTATTATATATAGGAACATTTTTTTAAGTCTAGCTACTCAAGAGTGTGTGGCCCCTTGGTCGCCTCAGCACAAAGAGCACTGGCAGCCAGGCAGGAAATCAGAGAATTCCTGAAGGAACTTAGCAACAAAGGGAAAACTGCACGCCCTGGAGAGTGGGGTCACCCAGTGTAGTAGGTTGAATAAAGGCCACCGAAAGGTATGAGTCCAGATCCCAGAAGCCTGGAATGTTAGTAGATAAGACAAAGAGTCTTTGCAAATGTAATTAAGGCAAGGCTTTTACGGTGGAGTGGTTTTCCTGAATTGTCTGAGGGGAGGGAGTAAATACCATCACAAGCGTCCTTATGAGAGGGAGAGGATGGGAAATTTCACACATGCAGAAACAGGAGGAGGCAGTGTGAACAGAGAGGCAGAGTGGAGAGGTATGACCACAAGTCAAGGGGTTCCACCTGCTGGAAGAAGCAAGGAACAGATTCTCCCCAGAGCCTCTGGAAGGAGCACAGCCCTGCTGTGCCTGATCTCAGCCCAGTGACACTGATTTCAGAAGTCTAGCCTTCTGACGACCTTACATTGTTTTAAGCTACCAGGTGTGTGGCAATTTCTTACAGCAACCACAGGAAAGGGACATGCCCAGTGAGACCATCCTGTCAGCTGCCCCAGCTGCAAGTCTTACTTGCACAGATGCACAGAGCTCCCATCAGATTTTTTTAATGTCCCCACCTTGAAATAGGAACAGACAGGTTTGAGAAAAGACTCTAATCTGAAGAAAACAAACAAGAGAAGGAACTAGGAGCAAGAAAATGTAGAAAGCTTAGGAAAACTTTTTTTTAAATTCTAATGTCCTCAGAAATACAAGAAAAATTATTGCAGCCATAAGCGAAGGACAGGTAGTTATCTAAAATAATACTTTCAGGGGGAAAAAAGCACTTGGAAATATAAATGTGATGCTAGAGACTCTTAAGGAGATGGGGCATAATATAGCCATGTCCTCCCAAAGGAGAAGAGAGAGACTTTACAGAGAAACCTGACAAGCACGACCTCAGCCAGGTGATCAAGGTCAACATCAACAGCAATTAGTCATGTTGACATGTACCCTTGAGGTGATGTGATGAAAAATGGCATTTCACCTCTGTGGTCTTCCTCCCCAAACTCTGGAATCCCAGTCTAATCATGAGGAAAATAGACAAGTCCCAACTGAGGAGTACTCCACAAAATCTCTGACCAGTCCTCCTCAAATCGGTCAAGGTCATCAAAAGCAAGATAAGTCTGAGAAAGTGTCAATCGTCAAAAGGACCCTTAGGAAATGTCACAACTAAATATAATGTGATGTCCTCGTGGGATTCAGAAACAGAAAAAGGAAGTGCAGTAAAAACTAAGGAAATCTGAATCAACTCTGGGTTTTAGTTAATAATGCCTTACTACTGGTTCATTAATTATAACAAATGTATCATATTAATGTGATGCTAAAAATATCAGGAACTAAGTACTGGGTCTATGGAAACTCTCTGTGTTCACAATTTCTTCACAATTTGAACTGTTCTAAAAAATAAAGTTTAAACTGGGCGTAGTGGCACATACCTGTAATTCCAGTACTTGGGAGGCTGAGACAGGAGGATTGCAGGTTCAAAGCCAGCCTCAGCAACTTAGCAAGACTTTCAGCAGCTTAGTGAGACCCTGTTCCAAAATAAAAAAATAAAATAGGGCTGGGGATGTAGCTCAAATGTAGAGCACCCCTGAGTTCAATCCCCAGAACCAAAAAAAATAAATAAAGTTTAATTTTTAAATATGATGACAGTGATGTAAAAGTAATAGAGGGTTGGAATATAGAGTTAAATAAATCTTCTGGAAATAAAACAACTATAAAGATATGGGATACACAGAAAAGAGAAGAAGAGAAAATTAAGAGGACTAGACCAATAAATCCAATAAACTGACAAAATGGGAGTCCCAGAAAGAAGGAACAGAGGAAATGAAGAGGATAAAAATATAAAAGAAATAAGTCAAGATTTCCCAGAATAGGACATAAATCTTCAGAATGAAAGCATCCGCCAGTGCCAAGCACCACGGATAAAAAGAGCTATACAAGATCACATCATCGTGACATTTCAGACCAGTGATGATAAAGATTCTGCATGCTTCCAAGAAGAAAAATAAAACAATAGTAAAAGCAGAGACAAAAGACAGGGAGTCCAGAGGCATGGTATATCTTAACAACACAGGAAAACAATGCACGGATGGCCTCCAGATTCTGAGGTCACGTCACAAGATGGTGTAGCCCCGGGTAGTCCCCCTTCCTGACCCACGTCCGGTAATGCGAGCAGGAAGGAGCCTTTGCTGTTTCTAAACCCATGAGATTCGCTTTAATCTAATCCAGTGAAGCACAAGGTGGGATCCAGGGGTCATCAGCATCAGCATCACCTGGGAACTTGTTAGGCTTGTTAACCTCAAGCTTAATGAAACAGAAACTCTAGGGGCGGGCCAGCAACCTGTGTTTTAACAATGCCTCCAGAAGATTCTGCTGTGTGCCAAAGTAGAGCACCAGCTACCCACCCTATCCAGAGACAGAGTAATGTAAGTAACTTAGTAATTGTTCTGAACACACGCATAGACTATGACCTGTCAGCTAAGTGTCTATATTAGAGAAAGGTTGACACAGATAGAGTTGGGCAAGAATGTTCATTTGTACTTGTTTACAATAGAAAAAAGGCAAAAAACACCTAACTCTCCATCAAACGGGATGGAAAAGTAAACTGGTTTTTTATCATGGAAAACTGTACAACAGTATAAAGAACACACTAAACTTCCATGTATCAACATGGATTGCAAGAATAATATTCAGTGTGAAAAAAGCAAGCCACAAAAAGGAAGAGGATAATATTTATCATTTTACAGTGCAAAAAATAAGTCTGTAATGTCAATTCTCTATTGTTTATGCATTCACATGTTTTTTAAAATGTGAAAACAAGTCTGGGGTGATGGTGCACACCTGTAATCCCAGTACTTGGGAGCCTGAGACAGGAGGATCGAAGGTTGGAAGACAGTCTCAGCAACTTGGAGAGACTCTCAACAACCTACTGAGACCTTGTTTCAAAATAGAAAATAAAAAAGGGCTGGGGGTGTAACTTGGAGCCTCTGGGTTCATCCCCCAGTACCAAGAAAAGAAAAAAAAAGAATAGAAAAGAGAAAAATGTGAAAACATACAAGGGAAAAATACATTCTAACCTCAGTGGAGGGGAAAGAGGGAAAAAGAGAGGAAGACGGGATGGAGGTGAGGCATACTCCTTCAAAAAGAAAGGAAGAATTGATACAAAAAAGAGAAATAATATCTAGATTCTCTAAAAAAAATACTATGCCCTTTTATCTACCTACCTACCTACCTACCTACCTAGACAGACAGCATACAGCTGTAACTTTTTAAGCCTCACTGCCAGTTTCTTACTTGTTTTTTGCCTGTTTTGTTTTGCCTTGGAGGGCAGAAGGACCACCAGAGAGGAATAATATATATGCCGGGCAATTAGTAGGTTGCAGAATCAAGAGATCTAATCCTCTATTCCATTCTGTCTGCGGGTAGTGAGTGTGTCATAACCTCTGTTTCAGCCATCTCACCTGAAAAATATGGAAAGTATCTTTGGCCAATCCTCCTCACAAGAGTCTTTGAAATGTTACCAAAATGACAATAAAAGCACTTCATGTTCCTTAAAAGTTCTCTACAATTTTTGTGGTGATGCGTGTTAACAGCAGAAAACTACATCCAGATACTGAAACAAAGATGGGCTTTCTTTGTTAAAAAAAAAAAGCTAATCATTAGGGGTTTTTGTTTTGTTTTTTGTGGTATTACACCCCCAGCCCTATTTTTGTTTTTTATTTTTTATTTTGAAACAGGGTCTCACTAAGTTGCTGAGGGCCTCACTAAGTTTCCGCAGCTGGCTGGGAACCTGCAATCCTCCTGTCTCAGCCTCCCAAGTACTGGGATTACATGCCTGCACCACCATGCTTGACTCCTTAAAGATTTAAAATAAAATTGTAATAAAAATATCAAAGGAAGTTATTTTGGAACGTGATAAAATCATCTCAATCATTTAAAACAATAACAAATGAGAAATCAAATACATTTTTTAAAACAAAGAGGAGAAAAATGTCTTACCAGATATTAAAATAAATACACAAAAAGTAAAATGAAATGGTGTCAATGCATGTAGACAAATAGATGGAGTGAGCAGATAGATGGGCTGGAGAAAGACCTATTTTTAATTATAAGTCAATTGGTAAGGGGAAAATTATTTAATGAATAGTGTTGGAGGAGTAGTTTTTTGGGAAAACAAATCAATTTTAGTTCCTTACCTCCCACTATACAACAAATTCAATTCCAACTGAATCTGAGAAGAGAGGAAAACAAACACAACTAGAAGAAAATAGCAAATATTCATCCAATCTTTGGTGAAGGGAGGATTGCATAACTATAAAATAAATGGAGGAAATCACAAAAAATTCATAAATAAATCTGTATGACTACCTAAAAATAAAAATCCTTGGTGTGCTAAAAAGTAGAATTAAAAGGCAATAGAATTATTTAAAATGTTGATAAAAGGTATCTTCGATACATATAAAGAATGTCTACAATCAAAGAAAATTGATAGACAGCAAAATACTGTGTCCCCGTGGATAAAAATGGACAAAAGATATGAACAGACAATTCATAGGAGAAAAAATGAAGCAGATTAGTAAACACTTAGGAAAACATTCCACCATGTTAATCATCAAGTCAATAAACATAATTTAAGATATTCCAAGAGGAATCACAATGGTGCGTGCACACCTGTAATCCCAGTACTTGGGAGGCTGAGACAGGAGGATCACAGGTTCAAGGCCAGCCTGGGCAATGTAGCAAGACTCTGTTTCAAAATAATAATAATAATAATAACAGTAATGGCTGGAGGTATAACTCAGAGGTAGAATGCCCCTGGGTTCAATCCCCAGTTCCACACAATAATAAATAAATTTTGAAAAGGTTGGGGGTGTAGCTCAGAGGTAGAGTGCCCCTGGGTTCAAGCCCCAGTACCAAAAAAAAAAAAAAATCAGCAGAAGTTCTCATTAATAAGCATATTCGATGTGGGTGACAGTATTTGCTCTACTCTTGCACAGTGCTGGTAAATGAATAGAGTGACACATTTGGAGATCAATTCTGTGCTACAATGGAATATGCAAAAGCTTCAAGGTTCACAATTGCATATTGAATATAATTTCAATTAGGTTAAAAATTCTAAGCACAGAAACTTGACTGAAACAAAAAATAACATGTTAACAATGGCTATCTTTTATGGAGCAGCATATGTGGCTTGTTCTTGTCCCTTTTATCTTTCTTCATCTTAAGAGTCTTCTATGATGGAAAAAGATATAATGGGAAAGAAGATTAAAAATTTACATGTTTGTGCTTGTGTGCACAGTGTCCTCATCCGTATCCGTATCTTCTGTCCCGCGCCCAGGTCCTTTGGAGTGCTGCTGTGGGAGATATTTTCTCTTGGGTATATGCCATACCCTAGCAAGAGCAACCAGGAAGTTCTAGAGTTCGTCACCAGCGGAGGACGGATGGATCCACCTAAGAACTGCCCTGGGCCTGTGTATGACTCTTTCAGGAACACTTCTACTGGTCGCCAAGCATAGTTTTTCTTTTCCAAAAAATATCTGGAGCCTCATCTGCTCCTTTTAGGGGCAGGTGGCCACCCTCATTGAATGTGCCCCAAAATAGGGATGTGCCTGTGGCTTCAATGAGATGAGTTTGTCTTTCAGCCCTTCAAGGGCAATAATGCCATCCTGGAAGAGGTGTCCACTGTCTGGCCAGAGGCAGTGGGCTCACCAGAATGCCACTCCTCAAGCACCCAGGAAGTTGTATCCCAGACTAAACCCTGCTACCCTGCACCCTAGATCCTGAGTCTCCTTTAAATATCCCCATTCCAGCCAGGCGTGGTGGCACATGCTTGTAATCCCAGTACTTGGGAGGCTGAGACCAGAGGATCCGGGTTCGCGGCCAGCCTCAGCTACTTAGTGAGGCCCTCCGCAAGTTCGTGAGACCCGGTTTCGAAATAAAGGATAAAAAATAGGGCCGGGGGTGTAGCTCGGAGATAGAACACCCCTGGGTTCAGTCCCCTTTACCGCAAAAAAAGAAAAAAAAATATTCCCATTCCCTGCATTTTCCTCTCTGGCATCCCTAACCTCCTTCAGCAGATGGGAAATAAAATATTCTGTCCCGGAAGTAGCTTTAATTCAGGAATGGAATGAAGGGAGTCATATTTAATCTAAACACCAGTATGTCTGTGTTAATGAGTTCCTTACACCTGGGCACAATTCCCTGGTCCATCAGCAGGGGGCAGCATATGCTACCTACATGGACCCTAGATGAGTTATCACCCTCAAAGATAGGTACTACCCCAGACTCCATTTAGAAGTGCTGGGAGAAATGAGTTTTTCACACTCTGAACTACATTATGATGTAAGACTATAATGCACCAATAAAAGTATAAAAATTGATTTTTCATCCTTTGTGTTTCTTCTGACTTTAATTAATGTGCTTATTCTTTTAGATATCGGATAATGACTCAATGCTGGCAACATCAGCCCGAAGACAGGCCCAACTTTGCCATAATTTTGGAGAGGATTGAATATTGCACCCAGGTATAAACATTTTCTCGCCTTGGCCAGCATTTAATCTATATGGATAAGTCTTAAAGATAGCAAATACAAAAATATGAAATAAAAGTTAAGCCAGTCAGAGAACAAGATTTATGGTCATGAGAATAAATACTCATTATCAATAAAATGAAATGATTGGTATCGGTTTCCCCGTTTCATACAATAAATACTATCAGTTTCCACTTTCTTCGCCAGCACATGATACAGAGCCAGAAGTAGTAGGAGGAATCAGTTCAATTCACAAGTATTAACTAAGTCCCCGCTGGACACCTGATGTTTTGTTAGATGAAACGGAAACTTCAAAGAAGTATGAAACACCCCTGTTCTCAAATAGTTTATAGCCTGGCTGGAGAAATAACAACGTGTAGACTAAATAACAGTATACGATTGCTAAATCATATGTCCGAGTGTATTTGTTAGAAGTATTAAGGGAATGAAAATTGAAAGTAATCTGGAGAAATTTTAAAGTCACCAGTAGCACCTGTATAGATTTATATTACACAAATCACTTTTCATGTTATTTCATTTTATCCCCATTGAGGAACATAAAACACCCCACATCACAGTGTGTCCAGGTCACATAGATTTCCAGCAATGTCCCTGGACAGACCCCTCTCCACTCCCTTAGTCATGACTGAATGTTCACTGTGCCTCCTATCTTGTCAAGGTTCTGGTCGAGGTTCACCAGCGGCAAATCCAGTTTCTTCTTCTGTCTGGAAACAGAGCTGCTTCACTGGCAGCCATTCTCAGCACCCCAACCCCTCCTCGTCTCCTCTCTTCCCTGTATCTGCTTTCATTCCCTCTGTCCTAACTCTCCTTCTGCCAGGAGATCTCATTCTGAGGATATTCTAGCAGAGTCGAACAATGAACCACTGCCTCCCTAAATTCTCTTAATTGGGACAAAAGATAGACATCTTCTCCAATCTACAGTCATTGTCTAGCCTCACTGTCCCACCCTCTCCGGCCTTTCTGCTCAGTGTGCCTCTAAGGGGCTTCATTGATCAAGTTCCTGGGGGTTCTGTCAGAGAACCTCATTTAATGACATTTTAGATTATGATGTAATACAAATGAAACACATCCACCTAAATATAGATACCTTCCTTGGAGTATTTGTCTCCAAAGTATGTAATAGCCCTCTCAAAAGCAGGCGATTTCACACATGCATATTTTAAAGGACTTGCTATGGAAAGTAATCATAAACAGGGAGGAAACTAAAAGACTTTTTTTTAAGAGTCAGAATATAGTTATTTTTCATTCTTAAAGTCTTATACTGATGCATCCTGGACCAATGTGCTCTTCTGTTAAACTCAAGTAATGGGGTCTGTTCCTAATTTGCATGAAACATTAATGAATTAAATTTCCCCAGAGCCAAGTTTTCTTCCACAAATTTTCCTTAAACTCTGGCAACTGCTTCTGCGAGTTTCTGTGTTGCAAATCTATTACTGTAAAAATGATCTAGCACAAAGTTGCTTTTGCAAAGGGTTTTCCTCATAGCGCTTCAGTGCTTCCTGGGTTCCACAAAGGGCCCATCACATCCAAACCAGTCAACCCCCGGCACACACACACACACACACACATACACTGTGATATCTGTACATGGAATGATGCGATATTAACCAAAAAAAAGTCATCATCAAGCTCAACCCACTCAAATTTGACAAAAACGGGAGGGAGGGAGGAAGAGAGCAGACAAGCCTTGCAAGCCCATGTGTTGTGCCTCTCTCCCCCTTTCCCCTTCCCCTCCCCGAGTGTGTGCACGCACGCACACGCGCATGCACACGCACGCCGCACACTTGAAGTCAAACACATAGACCTGTTTTTCTAGTTGGAAGGATTTTATTGGAAATAGGCTGGGGGAAAAACTTTAAATTCTAATGTTTTTTAAAATGATGCCTTAATCTATAATATTTGGCCACAGCCCTCCCCTGCCCACAAAGGCTCCTCTGCGGCAGGCAGTGGCTGCTTCCAGCGCCCCTTTAGCACCCTGCACACAATTCATCCCTGCACACAATTCATCCCAGCGCTGTCCTCTAAGGCCTTCCGGGACAAGGACGATGTCTTCCTCGGGCCTTATTCTCCAGTGCTTATGGCTGACTATATTTCCAATACATATTGAACAGTTTCCTCGTCTGTAGAGTAGGTTTAGGTGGATTATTTCTAAGGCCCCTTCCAGACCCCACATTTCGCGCGTGATTCAGTTTCCATAATCCATCCCTCCTCCCGCAGGACCCCGATGTGATCAACACGGCTCTGCCGGTGGAGTACGGCCCGCTGGTGGAGGAGGAAGAGAAAGTGCCCATGAGGCCCAAGGACCCCGAGGGCATGCCTCCGCTGCTCGTGGCCCAGCAGCAGGCCCAGCGGGAGGAGGACCGCGCCGCCCCAGCCCCTGCGCCCGCCAGCGCCGGCAAGGCGGGGAAGAAGGCGCCAGCCGGGGAGGCCTCCGTGCCGGGCCCCCGAGGGCCGGCCCTGGAAGGGGGACACGTGAACATGGCCTTCTCGCAGTCCCACCCGCCGGCCGAGCTGCACAAGGTCCAGGGATCCAGAAACAAGCCGACCAGCTTGTGGAACCCGACGTACGGCTCCTGGTTTGCAGAGAAGCCCGCCAAAAAGAACCACCCGGCAGCCAAGAAGGGGCCGCAGGAGAGGGGAGGCCTGAGCTGGGACGGGGGCTGCGCTGTGGCCCCCGGCAGACTGCCCGCCGCCTCGCTGCTCCTGGAGCCGTCTGCGCTCACCGCCAGCATGAAGGAGGTGCCTCTGTTCCGGCTGCGCCACTTCCCCTGCGGCAATGTCAACTATGGCTACCAGCAGCAGGGCCTTCCCCTGGAGGCCACCTCTGCCCCTGCAGCCGGCCATTACGAGGACAGCGTTCTCAAGAACAAGAACAGCGCGCACCAGCCTGGGCCCTGAGCCCGGGCGGCCACGGGGAGGGGGGAGGTGAGGCTCCCCCCAAACCAGAGACCAAATGTCACCTTCATTTTGTGCCAACTCGTTTTTGAAGTGCCACATAAAAAGCTGTATTTTCAAAATGCTTTAGAAAGGTTTTGAGCATGGGTTCATCCTATTCTTTCAAAAGAAGAAAATATAAAAAACAAGGGATACATACAAGGCCCAGACTGGATGCACAAGGGTTTCACGCATGGATGTTGTACACTTCCTTATGCTTCTTTTAAACTGTGTGTGCTCTGCTTCGATGTAGTCACAAGTAGCTGCTTACGTGTCTCATAGTTGGAGTCATGGATGTTTCCTTATCTTGTTGATGTGGACATGAACCATTTGAGGGGTGAGGGGACCCAAATAAAGGAGTTAATTATAATGATTCAGCATGGGGGAAAACATTCTTTACTTGGAGAAAAATCATAGACGACTAACTGAAATATCACTGTAGACAATGGTTAGATGCTTTTAATTGTTCTGATTCATTGCCAATGATAAAAAAAATTTGTTGTGAATAGTTCAGTAGTATAGAGAAAATGTGTATATACTCATCTAAACAAAATAACATGCATCCCAAGTGCTTTGAGTATAATAAAACACCAGTACAGATCCAGAGATTCACCCTATTAAAATACCTCATGCCTTAAGAAAATCTTTCTACTAAAAGCGAAAAACTGCGTGTGAGGTCTTCTACTGGATTTAAAACTCAAGATTTAAATTACTTTCGAGCTTTCCAATTTGATCATTTAAAAACGAAAATATAAGCAGCAGTGATACATAGAAGCATAGAAACAGATCCATTTGTGGGCATGTGTGTCAATACATCTTAGGCCAAAACCTTCTAATGGTTTCAGTCCTGAAGCCGCCAAACTGAAGTTCTCCTTGTAGTGACAGATAGCATCAGGGAGAACAGGCCCTCCAGTGGTCCTGGGAAAGTACGAATGCAGGATCCTTCCTTCCCTGGTTCACCTGAGTTTTCTGTTCCCTAATCATGTGACCTTGGCATACTGAGACCAAATATGTTGAGATAGTCACCCATAATTTGTATAAGTATCAAATGCAGATTAAAACAAATAATTTTTCCTCTAGGTGGCAAGGAGGAAAGGAATGAAGGCACGCTCGGAGAGTTGAGGTTGACACTGACATTTTATAGTGGGAGTTCTAAACCTGTTTTCCAGAGGTGAAATTTATTTCTATGAAATTGAATCAGGAACCCCTTAAATTTTATACACATGCTTATGCAATGTTTTTATCTGTAGGTTTCCATTTCCTCCTTTCTCTCTGCTTCTCCTCTCTGCTCACGTCCAGTTTGTCTCCTGGTGGTAGCTGTGCCAAAGCATCCCTTTGGGAGGAAAGCACTTTTGGTCACTCGCTGGGTTCGAAGCATCCCCAAGCAAAAGGATGGTGCGCGTGCATGTGCGTGTATGCGTTTACCTTTCTTACAACCTTCTCTTCCTCATCTACATCAAAAGCATCACTCCAAGTGTAGGAAAGCCAGCGTGTTCTACCCC
Source organism: Glis glis (assembly GCA_004027185.1). Classification (NCBI taxonomy): domain Eukaryota; kingdom Metazoa; phylum Chordata; class Mammalia; order Rodentia; family Gliridae; genus Glis; species Glis glis. The sequence continues at coordinate 21,630 of PVJS01011662.1, read as the reverse complement.
AACACCAGACAACTATTCATTTCCCCTAAGACAGTTGCCCGGTCCTAGAATGTGGCAGTTCTATACATCTGTAGATGCATGGTACCCTGGGGACTACTTTTCCTTATCTACCAAAATTATTTTCATCAAATATACATGAAGCTGAAACATCAGTGAACTCATCTCTAAATAACTATCAGCACATTGTGGTTCATGCCAGGTGCAAAAGGAGTTTAATCACATAAGCATTGTTCCAGCTCACAAACCACCTGAAGGGGCTCTAGAATCTCACTTTAAGAAACACTCTCCCCTAAAGGATAATAACAGAGGAGCTGTCAAAAACTGAGCAAACAATCCATTTTACATCTGTAACAGCAGTAAACAGTTAAGCAGGGAGTGTGCCGCATGGTTAAATTGCCAACTCTTTATCGTAATTAATGCAGGGTGGGTATCTTAGCCCTTTCCACTCTTAAACACTACAAATTCAGGTTGTGCCTTACTACCACTGAGGTTGATTTGTTGCTTTTCTCTGATCGTCTTTATTGGTATCAATGTTCATGTAAATGATAGTCAAATCTTAAAAGCCTGTATACATGGATAAGTAAATAAACAACTCCACCCTGAGATATAATGACCTCAAGATGTTTCATTGAAGTTGACATAACCCCTAGGTACCAGCGTGATATTAATCCGGACTTATGTCCACTGAATACTGCTCCAGACATATGGCTACAGCAATTTATACAGATGCTGTGGACTCTAATAACTTCATTAACTATGATAGCAAGTTCCACCTAGAACGTGAACAGGCACAATTAAAGTTTGCAGAAGTCATGTTAATTAAACCATAAGCTAGTATAATCATTTATATTTCACACCTATAAAGAAGTCATCAAAAAGTTACAACTGTTCCACCGGGAAACCAGCAATTTGTGACGAATGACCAATTTAATACTCTGCATCTCAAAATTATAGCAAATCAAAAGAGCAGAAATTTTAAAAAGAAAGTATGCTCTACTTAGTAGTTAAAAAGCTAGGTTCTCCTCTGCCAGGCAGAGTGTGAGTCCTGACTCCCCCGGGGTTATCTGACCTGATGGCACCTCCATATATAAAAAGAGGACAACATGTGCCTGCCTTGCTGCCCCTGAGGGAGATCATGAACTGTGTGGAAGCACAGCGCCCCTTACATCTCCGCAGCCCCCACAGCCGTGGGGCTAGGTGTGGGGCAATGTCTACACGCTCAGCAGTTCTTGTGCCACCCACATCTGGCCCTCTTGGCTCTCCCCTCTGTGCCACATTTAATTCATCTATCATTGTTTAGTGACAGTACCAAGAATCCTATCAGGACCCAGTTGTTTTCAGCTCAAAGGAAGAATGGAAAGACTCTACCACACTTCGAACTAAGCTCCAACTGTTAAAAATAAGCATCATAGAATGGAAGCTATTTAATCAACTTAATTCCTTTAAAAAATTTTTTTGGCATCTCCATACAATACTTGGTAAACCCTAAGGCTAGAAAGATAGATGTTATATAACTGCATATTAACTTTATTCCTTAAAGTGTGGGGCCTTTATATCTAAATTCACAGGGCACAGCACTAGGAAATTCTAATGACTGAGCTATTTTAATAAATTTTCTCTGGTAATATAGCAGGGTGGGTCTTTCAGACTTAAAATAAGATGCAGATAAATTCAGGCCACTCTAAATAACAGACTTCCCATGACAAGATTCGTAAAATTGTATGAAGTGTGTTGTCAAACTGTCTTCAGCTAATGATTTTTTAAATGAGTCCCTAAAGAATCCACAATTTGACTTTACTAATTTCACTGCAGCAGATGGTTCTCACGTTGCGTGAACACATCCACACCAGTGTGCCTGAATCCCTCCCTCAACATGATGCCCAAAATAGGAGGGCTGAGAACAAACAGGCCGTAATTAAGATTCTGAGTTCATTTGGTATCCTGAGCAGGTATATTTAATTTTTAATGCACTCCTCTCAAGTACAAAGCTAGTGTTCAGCTCTAGCTTAGCAAGTCTGAAACATTTGAGAACTTTGATAGTCTCGGACTATGACATACAATCATGAACTATAACCACAAAACTAAAGAAACAACTGTCCTCCCTTCAGCATTCAGTGTGTGGAAAACAAGTGCACCGCCTCGCAGGTGAGTGGGCACTGACAGTCTAACCTCAGAGAAGCTGCAAGGACCAAAGTTTGTTTTCAGTGCCTTCTCATGTCCACTTCTGACAGCCCTCTTTTTGACATGCCCTCCCGGTCTCTCTGCATTCCATCAGTCTTCTAAGGCCTACTGTCTCATCAGCCACTCACAATTATCTCTCCCTCCATCACTAACTGGATGCTCCTTCGCTTGGCTCATTTCAGTTGCAAGACAGTCTTATTAAACTCACACTAAACCTTAGCAACTGGGATATCAACTCCCCCTATAACATTTACATTCGAAGAGACGTTATTTAGATGAATATCCAGTTGATAAAATTTCAGATGTGCATGTCATCTTGGTTGGTTTAGCGCTCATCAGTTACTTGAGAAGCAGCAAACAGGGCAAGAGTTAAGAGACCGGGTATTAGTCTGCAATCACCTACCTACAGGACTCAAGCAAGTTACTGAAATGTTTATTTTCTCATTTAAAAAAATGAAGGGTTTGGTCTCAAAGGCCCCTTCCAACTCTGAAGTCTGTGATTCTGTAAGTCTTCATCTGTGTAAAGTAACCCCAATACTCAGACCATAATTAGTGGGACATGATTGTGTGCATGTCCTCGGCCCAGACTCTTAATTCACTTAAGAGTCAAACCCAGTAAACTGAGCGCACTATCCCAGTGAGCCAAATTATATGCAATCTTTATACAGAAAAAGACCACAAAGTTTAGCATCAGTTCTGTTTTCCCTTCCTATTCAAAGATCTTCTTAACCAATCATAAAACCAGTACCATAGCAAAATGAAGTCAATCAAGACGCATCCTGAAAGAGGCAAAGTTGACAGGGCTATGAGTCATGTCCATTTAAAATGACCGTCATACCTTCAATGTCACACTATTTCTCTTATATTTTATAACTGCAGCCTTACTAGCAAAGTAAAATTGTGAAATGTATCCTTTGAAGCTTGTCTTTTACCACATGGGCTATTTGATGAGGTACCTGTGCCCTCTGTCAGCTGTCAATTCTCAGCTCTCAGTGCATACCCCCAGTGTAAGGTAGCAAAACCCAGAATAAGCCAGATGTTTGAGACTAGGAGTGTCGGGGTTCTGGCATTCCTTAACAAAGGTGTCCAGGTGCCATTAAGATGGGGAATTCATTGAGGAGTCCCCTATCCCAATGACCAAACGAGTGAAGAGAATCCCTCCTTTCAGGCTCATACAAGGCAATTTTTGGAAACCTACTGTGAATAATATAGCTTTATAGTGGATCTGGAAATGGGGGTTTCAAAAAGAAAGCCAATTCAAACACCCCAAAAGATAAGATTGTGAAGACTATAGGCAAATTTCCTACATTTTACTGCACCTAATAGTTTAGAAAAATACAATTTAAGCCTTTTTTGCATTATTCTCAAAGAAATGTTTATGTTGTATTTCACAGTTCTCAAAAGAAATAATTTTAAAGACAGAAATTCTTTTTCCTCATGTACATACCGATAAGCAGCTGGAGATGTTTTATAAAGGCTATGAAACTAAAGCAGAACATTACACTGGATTTTCCTTTGTCGCACACCAGGGAGTATAAAGTGAGACTACAAGAATGTCAGCCTGTTTTTAATTCCCTAAACTCTATTCCCTTCAAGAAAGGAAAAGCTCACTGGAAAAATTACAATATTTTTAACTGAAATGTACAACCTATTGGAATTCTTATTAGAGATCTACTTTTATTAGCAGATTCAAAAAAGGTGACTATAATCTTTTGCTTTGCTCTTCTGTTCTGTAATGCTCTAGGCTTGTCTGTAAAGCAAAATTCACTTCCCCTGCCATCAACAGGAGACTTGTTATGACTATTAAAACTCATTTTAAAACCCATTTGGGGATATTTCTCCCAAAGATATTAGACAGTAACCACCATCCTTCACAGCAACAACTGTCAGAGGTGGTCATGTCATTAACTCTGTTGACTGAGTTTTAAGATGAATCTCTGAAGTCAAATCAGAGAAAGAATAAGAAGAATGGCTGGAAGTTTGTGCATATAATTTTAACATGATTTGGTTCCATGTCAATCTTATTTGATCTATTAGGTGACAAATAATTAGTTCAGTATTCAATGAGGCACGTCTACTTTGAGAAAAGACACAAGAACCCTATTAGGCTGGAACTGAAAGAACCAAACCTCTGTAAGACAGACGCAGGTCAAGGACAACATACAATTTGCATATTTAAACCTCCTTCTTTGCTTTCCACATGCCTTAAATTCAAATTCAGTACAGGGTAGGGCAATTTCGGAGACTCCCTACTTTATTTCATTTAGCCAGTCAAAACAACTCTAAATACTGAATTCTGAGACCAAACTCCTGACAAAGAAATCTACTACGGTATATGTGTGTGTGATTATCTATATAGCAACAGACTCATATATCTGGACTCATTTTGTATTTTAGAGCTGAACTTAAACTAGACTTAGAAGCATTTTGTAAAGGACACTGGTCATCACTGAGAACAGGTTATATTTTAAGCTCATGGCCTCAATTAAAACAGTCTATCTTTACATAATTCAGAACTTTCTGCCCCTCCTCAGCACCACCATGAACACCACGTTTCCTTATCTGGAAGGTAAATGATGGGACTTGTGCTGATGTGTCATCATGACAATTCTATTCATTAGGAGACATTCTAAAAAAGTAAGACAAAAAAAGGCTCCCTTGGTCCACTCTCCTCAAGGGAGAGCTATAAATAGGAAAACTGTTTCATTTCTGTCAAACACAATGAAACTGTATTAATGTCAATGACATGTGCCTGTCCACTCTAATTGTACCATATAAACTTTTCCCTCCTGTAAAAGGAGCATTTGCAAAAATTTTGGTAGAAAAAAGTATTTTTGCCTATGCAAAGGCATCATATTCTGCTATTATAAAATCCACACAACATCCTACAAGTGTAACTTGGTCCGCCTATTCACAAACTTCGTTAGGGATGTTTGTTGTATACTCAAGTAGCTTATGTGACACTACTTGTAAATAAGGGCCTGTACACCAAGGAATATTAATAAACAATACTAAAACTATATGTGATGATGTGGGCTTTGTATGAACTACTGTACTTGTATTATAAATAAATGTAGTGAAGCAAAGGACATGAAGAAAATTTTTAAAATAAATTCTATTGGCTTCACTATGGTGAAACATATTATATGTCTCTGAGTCAATCATCTAGATAACAAATATCCAGTGAATAGTTAAAATTACTACATCTGTTTCTCAATTAAGTATGATTCCTGCCAAGTGTGGTGGCACACACCTGTAATCCCAGTACTTGGGAGGCTGAGACAGGAGGATCACAGGTTTGAGGCCAGTCTCATAAACTTAGCGAGACCCTGTTTCAAAATAAAAAATAAAAAGAGCTGGGGGTATGGCTCAGAGGTAGAATGCCCCTGAGTTCAATCCCTAGTACCAAGAAATAAAAAAGAACAATTCCTAACACAATAGGTTTCTAGCTTGTAATGTTTTTTTTTTTTTTTTTTTTTTTTGCGGTACCAGGGATTGAACCCAGGGGCATTCTACCTCCAGGTTACACCCCCAACCCTATGTTTTTATTCTTTTTTTTTTTGAAACAGGGTCTCACTAAGTTGCAGAGGGCTTCACTAAGTAGCCAAGGCTGGCCGTGAACCCGGATCCTCCTGTCTCAGCCTCCCAAGTACTGAGATTACAAGTGTGCACCACCACGCCCGGCTTGGTAATGTGATTTAAATACTATTATCACACATTCTAAATACGTAGCCTCAAAATGAAACTGTAAAATGAAATATTTAGCACTGGAGACCAATGTTGTGCACAATTGGGTAGAGTCCAGTTCATTCTTTCTAATATTAGACTACATACTTCATATTACCATGTTCCCTAAATTATCATCATGTCAAAACAGAAATCCAAAGTCAGACCCAGCAGAATAGACAGGGGGGCCACCTGAGTGACCCCATTGTGTCTTCCCATTTCCCTCCTCCTGCCACTCAACATCATTTAAACTCTTACCTGTCACCTCTTTGGGGGATAAGGTTGGGCTACTGGACTCAAGCCTTTCATGCCTGCCTTCTCTCCTCCCTTATCTGGTAAAATGTACCTGCCCCATGGCGTAGTCTCTCAAGGCCACCCCTCTGGAGCTAGCTAGATGCTATCTGTATGTTAAACAAGCAAAGGCCTTCACTGCCTCTGTTCATTCAACAGACACTTGCTTGAGCATCTACCAGGTACCAAGAATTATTCTAGGCCTGGGGATAAAGTAATGAACAAAACAGTCAAAAGCCCACCCATGGATCTAGTGAAGGAAAAGAGAAATAATAAGCAAATAGTTAGGCATAACCAAGCATGGTAAGTGCTAAGAAGAAAAACAAAGCAGGAGAGGGGGGTGAGGGGCTCTTGAGAGGAGGGTGCAGGGGACTCATACCAAGGTTACAACGTCTCCATCCACGTTCAGAAATCATTTGTATCAGAACATTTTAAGCACTTAAAATTAATCCCCCAAATTACCCTAAAATATAGAACAAAGATTTTTAGTAGAAAGTGATTTTTAATCTAAATTCATTAGTTTGGTTTTTGTTTGTTATTTTGTTTTATTTTCAGTGCTGAAGATTGAACCCAGGGTCTTGTGCATGCTAGGCAAGCGCTCTACCACTGAGCCACTTCCCCAGCCTTTTTTTTTAATCTAAATTCAAAGTCGTCCTGCTCTCTATAAGTAAATAAAATCCAACCTGTAGAAAAGTCAAGCAATCTTACAAAACTATAGACACACATCCTTAAGTGACTCTGTTCACCTAAACAATAATAACAGAAAGGTGGCTAAAAACACAATTTTACTTGTTGAGTAAAAAGCATGGTACTTTTTAAGATTCTTTATAGGGATAGGAAAGCCATTACTATGGGGGGGGGGCTCAGAGCATGTGTACCCTGAGTTACTGTGAAAAGGAGAATTGCAAATAACAGTTGTAAATGACAAGATACCATTCCAAAACCAAACAGCTTCCCTTTTTATTAATTCTCAAGAAGTGAACTTTGAATGACATTTAATAAGCAAAACACAATGAAACACCTAATTTGTATGTATATTATATGTAAACATACACATTAAATGGATTTAATAATTCTAATCTAAATATGAAGAGAACAATGGGTTCTTTGACCTCACAAATAAATTCAGTGTTGGCATCGCTCCTTCTAACTCTTAGTGTTTTATATTTAACAGGAAGAATTATGGACACCCAAGTTCAGTATAGTCATGAATTTCATGATAAGGTATAAATAGAGTTTTTAAGAAATATCCTATATAATAAAATAAATTTACTTTTGAATTGCAGCACAGTTATTTTCTTCAATCGATAAAAATATTCTTTGATTATAAAGCAGCCTTATTTTGCAAATGTATTTCAGGAAAATAACTCTAGCAGTATTTGACATACCACACTCTTTTTGAAAAAGGCAACAAAGTGACAGAATTTAGATTTAAAATAGTATATTGCAAAATAGTTCAGCATATTATATTTCTAAGCACAAAGCAAGCTCCATTCTGAAGGATACTTTTAATCTTATAAAGCAAACTGTTCCAACATTTCTGTGGTAGTCTAAAGTCTAAACACGTACAATAAAAGATAAATCTTTACACATATAGGACAGAAAGCTCAATACATATTCACAAGACAAACGTCTGACATTACTACATCACTCTAACATGAAGCTTAGTTTGTTAACATGTGCTCAAGAAGAAAAATGAAAACACAATGCTGTTCTGTAGCTTATGACAGTCTGACCTCTGCAACCACTGGAAATATAAAACAGCAGCCACAGCAAGCACAACACCAGGTCTACAAGGAATAGAACGAAAAAGTCCAGAAGCCTCAGCATTTAAATGAATAACTAACACACCTTTCCTAACACATCTTAGTTTGCTCTCTTTTGTTAAATACATTTTTTAAAAAATGTTTTTCACATCCCAGGAAGAAAGGAAGGCAAACTTTCCACAAAGATGAAAGTGCATCATGTTTTAAAAGTGCTGTGTGAGAAAGAGACAAATATATCCAATAAAGAAGTTAAATAAGTATGTGCAAAAAATTCTGGATTGAATTCATAAACCTTAATAGTTGGGCTTTTTATAGTTCATACAGATCAGGCAGTCAAGCAGCAGAAGAAAATTCCAAGGTTACATACTTAGTGTAGAGGGAAGAGCACTGAGCCACAAGTTAGGAGATCCGTATTCATTGTTAGCTCTGTTAACCAGCTAGTTAGTGGCCCCAGGTAAAATAGATTCTGTTTCTGAGTTTGGTAATGGGCGAGAGGCTACCTCCCCAATTCTAACATACATTTACATGAGCCATTCCTGAAAAGGCATGTGATCTTAGCAAAAAATTTGAAATATATACTAGTCAGCTAGTTACTATTCTTTTAAGGTACATAGTAATAATGCAGACAGAAAGAAAAACTCCAAAAACATTTGACAGAAAAAAAGGTCATGTGAACATCACATTAACCAAAACTAGTGAAAACCTTCACAATTGTGGCACAATGAAAAATCCAAATTATGCAAAAATGAAACACAGTGAGCAAAGTAATACATCAGTTGATCACCTAATGGCACATTCTTTTCTTTTCTTTTTTTTGAGTCCCAGAATTTTCTTGGGACCTAAAGCTTTGAAAGCTTTAAAAAGTGCTTATTTTGAAACTGTTTTAGAAGAACCATGATCTCCAGAGTTCATACTTGCAGCCTTTTAAAGGAGTCTCTCTGAATTATGATTTTTAGGAAGATAACTATACTGCATTTTCAAAATTTAATAAATGGCTAACTAAACCATTTGCTATGGACTCTTTATTTTACACCAAGTATAGATATATAGATATATTTGCTCTTATTTAATACTTTAGAAGTTTAATTCAAGAATTCTCATCCACGAGCTTTGACCCATTAATCCCCCGATAGGTCACTCTGCTCGGCCTAACCAGGACTCCGTGGTTTGGCTTGCAGGTGAAGTAGCGCTTGTCACCCACCGCGCCGTCATTCTTCCCCTTGGCGCTCCGGAGCTCCAGTCCAAGCCAGATGCCCGAAGCAAAGTCCGTGGGGCCCACGAACCTAACAGTCCCCATCTCATTAGAGCTCGTGAGCAGGACCTGAGAGCCCTCGTGCAGCTTCACACTCCCCTCGAGCCCGCCTGCTGTGGCGGCACTGCTCCAGCTGCGGCGCAGGGCAGTCCTGGACCTGTCCAGAGGGGAGAAGCGAGAACAAGCCTCAGGTGAGAACACCGCGGAACCAGTTCACCACACTCACTGCGCTGACAGATTCAGAATTTGTTATTGCAATTCACCAATGAGAATACTTTATGATAACAACGTGACTTTTTAAAATTCTAAGTAGCAATATTAGAATACACTATTGTTTAACATTTTTACATGTTTCTTTTTTTCCTATTTTAATACTACCCTACCTGGATTTAAGATTTCATTTGCAATGTGTATGTATGTATATATGTGTGTGTGTGTGTATGTGTGTATGTTTATATATATATGCACATATATATACACATATATGTGTTGGAAAAATATATATATGCACACACTCACACACATATGCTTTCAGTAAAGTAGCAATTAGAAAAAATACACTTGTATCTACTTAACTACTATCAACATCATAAAATAAAGCAAAAGGAAAGAAAGCTAGCATTTTGGCTGTGGTATTATGAAAATGTCCTTTTTTTACTTTAAAAATATTTCTTTACATTAAAACAACTTTTAAAACTGTTAAACTGTAAGTTTGTAAAATAAACTTATGTATAGAGATATAGATATAGATAGAGATCTCTTGCATGTATGAACTCCAGCTACATTCAAGGGTTTAGCACCTTCCCTGCCACTAACATTACAGAGGGTCTCCGAGCAGGGCTCCTGTCCTTTTCCCTACAACATAACATTATTTATAATGTTCTATAGATGCCTCCAAGCACCTGCCGCCAATCTGACCTGGTAACAAAAGTACTTGGGACTCACCAATGAGCTCAACCAGGGCCTCAAGCCTGTACTACCCTGGAGCTCTCTCCACGCCAACTGGAAGTAGCTGATTCTGATTTTCCCTTTAATAGACATATGACCTGGATCTTGTTTCTCTCTAAACCAAGACTTTCCAGAATGACTATCCAGAAACTACCAGGAGCCCTGCACCCTCTATCCTTAGACACCTCTCCTCCAAAAGAAACCCTTCTCCCCAACCCCACAGCAGATACAGTGTAGAACCTGTTACACACACTGGATAGGACCTTACTGGAATCAGAACCCGGGCCCTACTTATTTTATATCTTATTTTATTTTCTATATTTTTAAATATACTATCACACATATTTGTTCCTGTTAAACACCCTGTAAGAAAGGAAGAGGACTTTAATTTTACAGGTAGGAAGCTAAGCCTCAGAGACTTAGCCTAAGTCATATTTGCCAATAAAAGTGATAGAATTCTAATTAGAAAATACTTTTAAAATTATTTACCATGTCGAATGCACAAATACAATAATAAACTTAGCAGATAAATGTGTAATACCTGTAATAAAAAGTATAAATCTTTATTAAAGAACATACAAAAGAAAAATAAAAGAGTTCTGGTCCTAGATAGAAAAACCTATTTAATTCTCCAAATTCACCCCAGATGGATATTTTCTTGCAACCTGACAAAATTACTGTAGTTTTCACATAAGTAATGACAATAAGCTATCACTTCCTGAACACTTTCTATGTGCCTAACACCTCACATGCATTACCTCAAACCAAGGGAAGAGACCATGTTACCTTCCAACATAACAGGAATCACAGGCTCAGAAAAGTTGTGCTATTGGCTTCAGGTTGGAGCGACAGTTAAGAAAGGAGAAGGCACAGATCCAGACTGGCCAACCAGCCATGGTTGTGTGAGTCAGGCTCTCGCAACCATGATGGGTATTAACAGTTAAGAAAAGGTTGAAAGCGCACTCCTGTAATCCCAGTACTTGGGAGGCTGAGGCAGGAGGATCGCAAATCCGAAGACAGCCTCAGCAAGTAGCGAGACTCTCATCAACCTAGAGATACCCTGTTTCAAAATAAAAATAAAATAGGGCTGGGGGTGTAGCTAAGAGGTAGAAAGCCCCTGGGTTCAATCCCTAGTACTACAAAAAAAAAGAGAAAAGGTTGAAAAATAATAAGCCAAGATGTACATTGCCAATATGTTGAATTATAAAGTTATAGTGGTTAAAACAATGTGGCTCTGGCATAAAAATGTATTTTTGAATGACAAAAATAATGGCTAGGGCTGTAGCTCAGTGGTAGAGCACTTGCCTAGTGTGCAAGAGGCCCTGGGGTAGATCCCCAACACCACACACAAAAAATTTTTAAATGATAAAAAAATATATTTTAGAAGAATTATAAATACACCTAAGAATACACACACACATAATTATTTTATGTGATAAAAAGTAAAACTTCGTCAGGTATGGTGGAACATGCCCATAATCCCAGTACTTGGGAGGCTGAGACAGGAGGATCACAGGTTCATGGCCAGCCTCAGCAACTTAGCGAGGCCCTCTACAACTTAGTGAGACCCTGTTTCAAAAAATAAAATAAAATAGGACTGGTGGTATAGCTCAGAGGTAGAAAGCCCCTAGGTTCAATCCCCAGTGCCACACACACAAAAAAAGTAAAACTTCAAAGCAATGAGAAAGGAATAAACATTGAATTAGAGAAACTATAAAAATTAGTTGTCCAGGAAAAATGAGTACGAATCTTACCACTCATAAAATTCCAAAAATCCAAAAATATATTCCAAATAGATTAAAGTACTAATGCATATTTAAAAAAAAAAAAAGAACAAGAAGAAAACAAAACTGGATAGTTATCTCACGCACAAGCACGTATACACATGGGCAGGGGAGAAAAGTAGACAGAGAGAGAGAGAGGTTTTAAAAGTTTGGTATCTATTATCAGTTAAATTGTGATTCTTTTCATGTATTACTGTGAGATAAAATGTTTCCTATCACAGTGCAGCCTTTAAAAACAATGTAATAGTAAGGAAAGGTATTTAAAATATGGAGCTGGGCGTGGTGGCGCACGCTTGTAATCTCAGTACTTTGGGAGGCGGAGACCGGAGGATCCGGGTTCGCGGCCAGCCTCAGCTCTCTCTCTCTCTCTCTCTCTCTCTCTCCCTTTCTCTCTCTCTCTCTCTCTCTCTCTCTCTCTCTCTCTCTCTCTCTCTCCTTAGTGAGGCCCTCCGCAACTTCGTGAGACCCAGTTTCAAAATAAAGTATAAAAAATAGGGCCAGGGGTGTAGCACAGAGGTAGAACGCCCCTGGGTTCAATCCCCGGTACCACAAAAAAAAATAAAATAAAATAAAATATGGAATTATGTTCGTGTGTGGTACTGGGGATTGAACTCAGAGGCATTCTACCTCCAAGCTACACCCCTAGCCCTATTTTATTTTTTGTTTTGAAACAGGGTCTCACTAGGTTTCTGAGAGTCTAACTAATTTGCTAAGGTTGGTCTCAAACTTGCAATCCCCCTATATCTTCCTCCCAAGTATTGGGAATATAGGTATGCACCACCCCACCCAGCTCAGGAGGAAAGCTTTCTTAGTGAATAGTGAGTAAGATTCATCTAACTTTGCTTAAAAAATTCAGATACATGCATTAGGGAAAAAATTGTAAAAGTCTATACCAAAGTGCTAATAGTGATAATCTCATCTAGGTGACAAAATTGCAGATGATCTTTATCTGCATTTAGTTTTTCCTTAATTTTTCAAAAATTATACAATCGACTTTCATAAACAAAAAAAGCTTATAAAGAAAGCAATGAGTAAAATCAATGAATTCACTAAGCCAAAATTAATGGTTTAGGTAAACAATTACCACTCTAATAAAAATGTTTTTTAATTATTAATTTTTTGTGTGTGGTACTGGGGACTGAGCCCAGAGGCACTCTACCACTGAGCTACACCCCCAGGTTTTTTTTATTTCAAAACATGGTGTCCCTAAGTTAATTGCATGCTGGCCTCGAACCTGTGATCTTCCTATCTTGGCCTCCCAAGTACTGGGATTACAGAAGTGCACCACCACTCCTGGCTAAAAATGACTTTGATTCAAGTCATATCAAAGCTCAAAAATCCCAGAGAACTGAGAAACCCAGAATTGCAGAATGTGTGAGAATTATGTTTCTTCATTCAAAAACATTTACTGGCCACCTATGAAATGGCGGGCATGAGGTTAGGCTCTAGGAATTTGTATGTAACCATCCATAAAATGTTATAAACTATAATAAACTGTGGAAGGCGCAAGTGTGCACAAAAGAGGAGGAAATCTCTCCTCCCTAAGGTCTCAGGGAAGGCTCTCCGTGCAGGCTTCTGCATGCTTACTCAGGAGTCTGGACTTCAACCTGTGTTTAGAATCGGAAAGCGTCAGGGACAGACAGAACACCCAAACACTGGTGTGAAATGACGGAACCTGTGGACTACAAGGCAAGTGGACTGCAGTTCTACCCAAAGACACTGAAATGTGAGCTGATTCCGTGTCTGAGCTGGATTCTAGACAGCACCCAGTGCAGACGTGTGAGCAGAGGCTGGCGATGACAGGGAGAGGAGCAGAAGTCAGCTGGGACGAGACAGTCGCGGGCTGGACATGCACAGTAGGAGGGGACAGGTCTCTGTGACAACTACGTTACAATCAAAGCTCACTTTCTTTATGACCCCCACCTAGGCATGAGACATATATGGACTTCTGAAGACAGAGGAGTGGCTTCTGACCCTCTCTGTGTCATGTTTTTCTCTGAATGAAATGCATTCATCACCACCATCTCCACCATGATCTAGAAAAGCAGGGCCTGTTTTGTCACAAAAAGGATTTTCCCTTTCCAGTTCCCTTTCACTCACATGGAGAAAAGGAGTCTTCTGCCCCAAGTACTCCAAGTTTCTTTTCTTTTTGCAGTACTGGGGATTAAACCCAGGGCCTTGCACATGCTAGGCAAGCACTCTACCACTGAGCTACATCTCCAGCTCCTTCCCAGTTTCTGACCCAAGTCCTTTCATCACCTCTATGTTTTCCCATTTCTTCTGGAAGTATCATTTATTTCCACATAAATAAGCAAGAAAATGGTGGTGTTTGGGAAAGCTCGATAGACTCACTTTCCTAATACAGATTCTTTTAGTCACACCTGCAGGTTAAAATCAATCAACAATTAGCTCTGCAGAGGGTCATCCAATCACTGCACTGTCTCTTTCACCCCTACAATCAGGGACAGGGTGCCTATGAACTGCCGGCACCTAAAAGTCCTTCATTCCTGAGAAAAGTTATCACCAAACATTTTTGTCACATGTTCCATAAGTAAAAATAAGTAAGTAAATAATTCTAAAACTTTATTATACATCTTTAATAAAAGTATATTTACTGTTACTTTTAAAGGCAAGTACTAGGGTCAATCTGTAAATATTAGTAAAGCTTAATTTCTTTTTCTTTTTATAGGAAACAGATATAGTTACTATTTCCTCCCCGTGTCAACAGATTGCCTTGTGCATACCCAGACCTGCTGCCACACGTTCCCCGGGGATCAGCTCTTTTCCTCCTTCACTTCTCCTCCCCTCGCTTCTCTGTATCATGTTCTTCTACTCACCAACATCTCCACACTGATTTTACTACCTCTCTCCCTTCAGAATCCTTCATCTCCTGGTTGTCTCTTCTTAGTAATAGCTTCCACTCTGCCTAAGAACTCTTGAATGTCTTCAACAAACCGGAGCGTAAAGTCACTGCCCTTAAACTCTTTCAGCTACTCAAGCGAGGAGACCAATTTCAAACTCTTGAAATTGGGGATGATTTTGAGCAGTATACTCTAAAGGGGAAGTGGGAGCATTTTAAAAAATATTTGTAAGATTACCTTATGTAAACAGTCCTTAACATTTCTTTCATATATTGCTGACCATATTAAATCAAATCTCTAACTCAGTAGAGTTTAAAATCAATTCACCCTACTCAATGAAAACACAAAATGTAAATTCCTCCAACTTTTATTAATAGTACTAACCTCTTAGAAGAGAAAATATATGCAGTGTACTATTTTTAGTGACTAGTGACATTTTTAATTGAGCTTGCAAAGGAGGGAGGAAGAACTCAATACACTGATCACACCTTCTCTCTTATGTGTTAAAATTCTACCAAGCAATGTACAAGATACAAAATTCCACTTTTCTTTCTTCACCGAATCCTGTCATGTTCATCTTGAAAGGTGTTTTTCTAAATCTTCTTAATACTCACTTGGCAAAAGCATTTCTTCTGTTAATCTCTTTTTGGGAAGAAGCAGAAGTTGTGCTAAAACTTCTCCTAAAACCTAAAATATAAAAGTTACAGTTAGAGGAGAAAAAATAAATCACACATTTTCAGTCCTTATTAAAATTATCTTTTGTCATTTCTTCTATAGATGTGTTATAATATCAACAGTCATGTTTCTTTGGAAAAAGAAGGCAAGTATATACACAGAACATAACTGTAGTTTAGACTCCTTGATAAATTTTATCTTTGCCTTCCTGATCAAACTATGCTCATACAAGCCGGGCGTGGTGGCGCATACTTGTAATCCCAGTACTTTGGTAGAACACCCCTGGGTTCAATCCCCGGTACCGCAAAAAAAAAAAAAAAAAAAAAAAAACTATGCTCATACAGGAATAAGACCGTGACATTACTTCTAGAGTTGTTACTATAAGATTTCTTGAAAATAAAATAAAACTGAATTGCACATTGGTAAAGCTGATTTCTTTTATGACTAAATAATTTTGATAATCATATGAAAAAGATATAATGGCTTTTAAAACACTACCATTAAAGATGCCCCATTTATAAAACATTGAGCATTCAGAGCTCCACTGTTGCCATATCTATATAACAGGGGAAAAAACAAAAACAAAAACAGGCTTCACGAAAGGCAAATTCTTAGAGAATTTCCAGTTCTGGTGGTTACAGCAGATCAAATGTGCTGAATATATATTTCTTGGTTGAAGAAACTCTTTAAAACAACTATATATATTTTTTTAAAATACTGATGAACTAAAATGAAAGGCACAATTTCTAAGAAACTGAAAAATCAAAAAGAGAAATCATGCATGGTCCTAGGCATCCAAGCAATGTACTACCTGGTGCCACAGGGTTCCCACTCACTTCTAGGAACATGGGCTCCCTCCTTATTGGCTGCACAGGGGACAGGGAAGGAAGCAGCAAGGGCCTGCCCAATGGGGACCCTCACAGAAGACTCCTGGTCAAAGGGGTTCACACCCAGCGTAAGCTTAAATGAGAAACAAAATGAAACACCATCCCAATGAAGAAAAAGGAAAGGCACTTCTGTCAACCCTCATGCTCAGTAGAAGGCAAAATTTTCTCCCCTTAGAATCTGTGACCATAAGTCAAATTCATGCTGTGTTAATATAAGAAAACACTGCAGAGAACACAAATTAAAGTCCCAGGTTGGCAGTGCTTCCAGGAAACTGGCAAAAACAAATATAATCTCTAGAGGCATTAACCCAGGCCCCAAAGAAGTCTCATCCAAGCCAGGCGTAATGGCACATGATTATAATCTCAGTACTTGGGAGGCTGAGACAGGGAGGATCGCAGGTTAGGGGCCAGCCTCAGCAACTTTGTGAGGCCCTCCGCAACTTAGTGAGACCCTGTTTCAAAATAAAAAAAAAAATAGGGCTGGGGGTGTGGCTCGGAGGTAGAATGCCCCTGGGTTCATTCGCCAGTACTGCAAAAAAAAGTCTTATCTACAAAATTCTGAGTAACATAAGCATCTCATAATAATAAATTACAAAAGTCACAAGGAAGGAAGGCACCATACGTTAGCCTCAACAGAAACAGATGGCAGAATCAGACTCATAAATACTTCAAGATATTGATTGCTTAACACAAAATAAAAATTAAATTTAAAATGCTTAAAAACATAAAAGAAAAACTAGGAAATATGAGAAAAGAAGTGATGGTAAGTAACAAGAAAAATTGAAAAAAAAAGAAATTTCTACAATAACTTTGTGGCTGAATTAAGCAGTAGAATAAACATAGCTGAAGAGAGAATCGGGAAACAGTAAAATATCTCTGAATGTATCTAGAATGCAGTCCAGATGGACAAGTTTTGAAAAATATAAAAGAGGCATGGGAATGTATGAAAGTCTAACATGACTAATCATAGTTTCAGAAGAAGACAATAGAGAGAATGGAGAAGAAAACATCTGAAGTATAATAGGTAAGAATTTTATAGAATTGATCAAAGATACCAGTCTCCAGATCCAAAAATTCCCAAATCCATGATGCCAAATAGGATAAACAAAAAGAAATCCCCACCTAGACACATCACAGTAAAACTACAATACAAAGAAAACAGAAATCTTTAAAAGCAGCCAAAGAGATAGAGAGAAAGAGATCATCAAATCACCTACAACAACATGGATTGCACTAACAGCTAACTTTTCATCACAATGACAGAAGCCAGAAAATAGGAGAATGATACCAATGTACAGGGAAGAAATACTTTTCAACCTTAAATTTTATACCTAGAAAAACTACCATTGGAAAAGATGAACAAAATCTGAGAATACATTAGGTAAAAACAAAGTGATCCCAAGTGGAAGTTCTGAATGAGTAAAGACATTGATAAATATGTAAATTGAATAAATATTACTATAAAAACTGTGATGTCAAATACATAGGAAAAATAAAATAGAAACAAGACAACTCCACTTCTAAGGATTTTCTATTATTTGGGAAATGGCAAGAATGGTTAACTTTAGACTTTGCAAAGTATGTACATTAAATCATCTATAGTAATTGCTAAAATGTACATTCATAGTATAACATATACAAGTAGACAGGGGTAAATGGAATGGGAAAAAGGGGAGGGTAGGAACATTAGCAGAGTTAAATTCAAGAAAGAGAAACCATTTTTATGTACAAAAATGGATCAAACAGAAAGCAAAAATAGTACTAATGATATCATTACTGTATTAGTAATTATAATAAATTCAAATGGACAGAGCTCTCAGGTTGAAAGACAACAACTGTCAGATGATTTTTTTGTGGTACTGGGAACTGAACCTAGGGGTATTCTACCTCCAAGCTATACCCCCAGCCCTATTTTTTATTCTTTATTTTGAAACAGGATCTCACTAAGTTGAGGAGGGCCTCACTAAGTAGCTGAGGCTGGCCCCAAACCTGCGACCTTCCTGTGTCAGTCTCCCAAGTACTGGGATTACAAACGTGCACCACCACGCCTGGCTAGATGATATTATTTTTAAAAAGAAAACCTAACTATATTATATTTAGGAAATATTCTAAAAAGCATAAGAACACAGAAAGGTTACATGTCAATGGATTAAAAAGATATATTAGGTAAATACTTAATGAAAAGAAAACTATTATAAGTTAAAAAGAATGATTAAAAATACCATTTATATTAACATTAAAAAATTAAATACATAGATATAAATCTAATAAAATATGTACAAAGTCTATATGAGGAAAACTATGAAGTTGTGGTGAAAGAAATCAAAGAAGATATAGTATCTCCCCCTTACCTATAGAGCATATGTTCTAAGACCTCCAATAGATGCCTGAAACTGTGGATAGTATTGAACCCAATACTGTACATACTATGTTTTTTTTCCTATACACACATACCTATGATAAACTTTCACCTTTTCACTTTAAAGAAGTCACTTTACAAATTCTCTTTGGCATATCCAAATTGCCTACTCACTACTCTTATGCTCTGGGTCTATATTAAGTAAAACGAGGGTTACTTGAACATAGAACTACTGAAACAGTTGATGTGATAACCTAGAGGGCTACAGTAAATGATTACCAGCCAGGTAGCACATACTGCATGTGTATGCTGGGCAAAAAGATGATTCACGTCCTGGGCAGGAAGGAGCAGAGCATCATGAGATTTCATCATGCTACTCAGAATGGTGCACAATTTAAAAATTATGAATCATTTCTTTCTCTTTTTTTTTTTGTGGTACCGGGGATTGAACCCAGGGGCGTTCTACCTCCGCGCTACACCCCCGGCCCTATTTTTTTATGCTTTATTTTGAAACCGGGTCTCACGAAGTTGCGGAGGGCCTCACTAGGTAGAGAGAGAGAGAGAGAGAGAGAGAGAGACAGGGAGAGAGAGAGAGAGATAGAGAGAGAGAGCTGAGGCTGGCCGCGAACCTGGATCCTCCGGTCTCCGCCTCCCAAAGTACTGGGATTACAAGCGTGTGCCACCACACCTGGCACAAAATTATGAATCATTTACTTCTGGAGTTTTCCATTTAATATTTTCAGACCACAGCTGACTACAGGTAACTGATCCTGCAGAAAGCAAAACCATGGATAAGGGGAGACTACTATAAGCAAATGGAGAGATAGAACATGTTCATGGATTGATCTATGCATTCCATGGAATCCTAATCAAAACGCCAACAAGCTATTTTGTAGATTTCAACAAACTGACTATAAAGTTTATATAGAAAGGCAAAAAAACAGAATAATAACACAATATCAAAGGAGAACAAAGAGGACTGACTCTACTCAACTTGAAGAATTACTGTAAAGCTACAGTAATCAAAACAGTGTGGTATTGGCAAAGGAACAGACAAATAGATCACTGGAAAAGAATAGAGAGTCCAGCCGGGCGTGGTGGTGCACGCTTGTAATCCCAGTACTTTGGGAGGCGGAGACTGGAGGATCTGGGTTTGTGGCCAGCCTCAGCTCGCTCTCTCTCTCTGTCTCTCTCTCTCTCTCTGTCTCTCTCTACTTAGTGAGGCCCTCTGCAACTTCATGAGACCCAGTTTCAAAATAAAAAGTAAAAAAAATAGGGCTGGGGGTATAGCGCAGAGGTAGAATGCCCCTGGGTTCAATCCCCGGTACCGCAAAAAAAAAAAAAAAAAGAATAGAGAGTCCACAAATAGACCCATATGAATATAGTCAATGAATCTTTGACAAAGGAGTAAAGGCAATTCAACAAAGAAAGGATAGTCTTTGCAATGAATGATGCTAGAAAAAATAGACATCCACATGAAAAAAACAAATCTAGATACAGACCTTATACATTTCACATAATTTAATTGAAAATAGGTCATAGATCTAAATGTAAAACACAACAATCTGAAACTCCTTGAAGGTACACTGGGGACAAATCAGGATGACCTTGGGCATGGTGATGACATATAATACCAAAAGCATGATCCATGACACACACATACAAAATGATCAACTTGGGTTTCATTAATTTAAACTGTGCTGTGAAAGACACAGTTAAGAGAATGAAAAGACAAGTCACAGACTGAGAGAAAATGTTTTCAAAACAAGTGTCTGATAAAGGTCTAATATTCTAAATATACAAAGAACTCAACAATAAGGAAATAACAAACACAATCTAACTGAGCAAAAGACTGACAGATACCTCATCAAACACAGTACACTGATGGCAAATACGGATATGAAAAGATGCTCGACATCTGTTAGGGGCTGAATCATTTCCCCCAAAAAATTCATATGCTGAATTCCTGACCTCCAGTACCTCAGAATGTGACTGTACTTGGAGACAAGGCTTTTTAAATAGGTAACTCAAGTAAAATGAGGTCCTGGGGCGGGCCCTAATCCAATATGACAGGTATCTTTACAAGAAGAGATTAGGAAACAGACACACAGTTGAAAAGACCACATGAAGGTACCAGAGGAAGACGGCCACCTACAAGCCAGGGCAGCTCCAGAAAACTAACACAACATCATAAATCATCATGGAATTTCAAATTAAAACAACACATCTACTAGATGGTGAAAATCCATACATCATAAAGTTAATCTCAACAAATATTTAAGTATTGGCATTATACAAATAACTCTTTCACAGATGGTTATCCATATGGAAAAGAAAATTAAATTAGATCTGTGCCACACACAAAGCCAACTTCAGGTAAATTGACAAACGTGAAACACAGAAATATAAAACTTTTAAAAATCAATGTCGGAAAATATCTTTATGATATCTGCCTTAGGAAATGGTTTCATAAGACAAAAAAGAAAATCAAACCATTTTTTTTGGCTTGCTCTTTTGACTACATACAAATTAAAGACTTCTGTTCATCAAAAGATGCCCAAAGGTGGTGTGGGGGGAGGACAAGTCACCAACTGGAAGATGCCTGCAACACATATAACTAACAAACTATTAGCACCCAAAATACAAAGAAACCTACAAATTAATAATAGAAAAACAAAACACTAGCTGGGTGTGGTGGCGTACACCTGTAATCCTAGTACTTGGGAGGCTGAGATAAGAGGATTGCAGGTTTGAAGCCAGCCTCAAAAACCTGAGCAAGGTCCTCAGAAACTTAGTGAAAGCCTGTTTCAAAACGAGCCGGGGATATAGGTCAGAGGTAGAATGCCTCTGGGTTCAATCCCCAGTACCACAAAACACACACACACACACACACACACACA
>PVJS01011661.1:0-45307 GCA_004027185.1 Glis glis | reverse complement strand
AACGCCCCTGGGTTCAATCCCCAGTACGGCAAAAAAAAAAAAAGAAGGAATGGGTGGTAAGTTCATTTGTAAGACTCATCTGCATAGCCTTAAAATACCCCTGCTCTAATTATGCTACAGAGCTCCGAATAACCAATCCCCCCCCAAAAAATAAAAATACTGTTTCTCCCATAATCTACTGGGTTTCAGTTAAAAGCAGTTCCATCCTTTGGTACTCAAGCCCAAAACTTTGGTACATTATGAACTACTCTTTCTCCTTCATACCTCATATCTAATCCCTTAGGAAATCCTGTTGATTCCAGCTTCAAAATATATCCAGAATTCAGCCTCTTTTTACCACCTCTTCTGCTACCAACTTGGCCCAAGGTGCCCCCACCTCTTGTTTGGATTGTTGAAATTGGTCTTAACAAGTCTCCTTAGCCACTTACAGTCCATTTTTGCTGTTGTTGTTTTTCCCCCTTGGTTTAATTGTATTTTTTCATCTTAATGTGTTCTCCAAATATTTTCATTAAAATATATAAAAAAGAACTTTGTGTACTCCTCGATCTGCCAGGCCCTCCACTGAGACTGGGAAATACTTTTACCATGTTTTTTATTAGTACATTTTAATTATACCAACAATGGGATTCATTGCAGCATGTTCATACATGCATATAATGTACTTTGAACATATCTACCCGTTACCCTGCCTTATCCTCCCCTCCCCCTTCTCTAATAGTCTCCCTGCTACTTTGATGTCATCTTTTTCCCTCCTAGATTCCATTTGTGAGGGAAAACATGGGCTACTTGTCCTTCAGAATCTGCCTTATTTTGCTTAACATTAATGATCTCCACTATCATCTATTTTCTTGTAAGTTACATGATTTTGTTCTTCTTTATGACTGAATAATATTCCATTGAGTATATATGTCACTTTTTCTTTCTCCATTAACCCATTGACAGATACCTAGGCTCATACCGTAACTTGGCTACTGTGAATTGTGCTTCAATAAACATGTATGTGCAAGCAACTCTAAAGCCTGCTGACTTATATTCCTTCAGGTATATACTGTGGAGTGGTATGGCTTAGTCATATGACAGCTCTAGTTTTCATTTTGTGCAGAAACTCCATACTGATTTTCACAGTGGCTATACATTCCCACCAACAGTATGTAAGTGTTCCTTTTCCCCCACATCCTTGCCAGCATTTATTGTTATTTTTTAAATCTTGATGATAGTCATTTTGACTGGAGTGGAATGGAATCTTAGTGTAGTTTTGATTAGCATTTCCCTGGTGGCTAAAGATTTGAACATGTTTTCATATCATTACTGGCCATTCACACTTCTTCTTTTGAGAAGTGGTTGCTCAGTTCATTTGCCCATTTATTGATTGGGTTTTTTTTTGGTGTTAAGATTTTTGCATTCTTTAAATATTCTGGATATTAATCCTCTGTTGGAAGATTTTCTCCCATTCTGTAGGTTATCTAGCTACTTAGTTAATAGTTCCCTTTGCTGGGCAGAAGCTTTTTAATTTGATGCAGTCCCACTGTGGGTTCTTGCTATTATTTCCTGAGCTCTTAGAGTCCTATTCAGGAAGTCATCATCTGTGCTTATATCTTGAAGTGTTTCCCCTATGTTTTCTTCTAGCAGTTTGAAAGTTTCAGATCTTTCATTTAGGTCTTTGATCCATTTTGAGTATATTTTGATACAGAGTGGGTGATAGAGTTCAAGCTTCAATCTTCTACTTACAGATATCCAGTTTTCCCAGCACCATTTTTATTTTTTTTTTTTTGTGGTACCAGGGATTGAACGCAGGGGGGTTCTACCTCCACGCTACGCCCCCAGCCCTATTTTTTTATACTTTATTCTAAAACCGGGTCTCATGAAGTTGCAGAGGGCCTCACTAAGGAGAGAGAGAAAGAGAGAGAAAGAGAGAGAGAGAGAGACAGGGAGAGAGACAGCGAGAGAGCTGAGGCTGGCCGTGAACCCAGATCCTGCGGTCTCCGCCTCCCAAAGTAAGAAGACTCTCTTTTCTCCAATGTGTACTTTTGCCTCCTTTCTCAAGAATCAGATGTCTGTAGCTGCATCAGTTTGTCTCTGTGCCCTCTTTTCTATTCCACAAGTATGTGTCTGTTTTTATGCCAGTACCATGCTATCTTGTCACTATGACTCTGTGGTATATTTTGAAATGAGGTATTGTTATATTTCCAGCTTTGCTTCTTTTGGTCAGGATTGTTTTGGATATTTGAGGTCTTTGTTTTTCTTCCATATAAATTTAAATGTTTAAAAAATTCCTATTAAGAATGTCAGGATTGCATTGGATCTGTAGTTTGCTTTAGGTAATACCACCATTCTAACAACATTAATTCTGCTGATCCATGAACATGGGAGCTTTTTCTATCCTCAACTTCTTTCTTCCATGCTCTGTAATTTTTATTTAACCCTCTCCCCCTGTTGAGGTTTATGGTCTGGGGGTGTAGCTCAGAGATAGAATGCCCCAGAGTTCAATCCCCAGTATCAAAAGGAAAAAAAAGAAAAGTTATTGGCTTTTTTAGGTTGGTTTGGTGTCCTGCTATTTTTCTCAATTCATTTATGAGCTCTAAAAGCCTTCTGGTGGGGTCTTTAGTGTCTTTTAAGTATGTGCAAACTGAAGCTACCAACAAACCTACAGACTTCCTCTTGTAAACATTTCTGGGCTGTCTCTCCTCTACCTCTACTACAAACATTCTAGCCCCAGCCATCATTGTCTCTCTGGACCACAGTGACAAAATTCCCAGTACTACTGCCTCATCTTCAATCAGGTCTCCTAAAATATACTTCTTTCTGCAAAAAAAATTTTTAATGACTCTTCATTATTCAACTCCAAACTCAAACATCAGTTCCTTGGGGAAGACATTCATAACTACTAATAGGTTCTCCTACTACTACTCTAGCTTGTTCCCTGACTTGGCTGATATTTGATTATATGATAATGGAATTATTTTCTGTCTCTCTTGTCAACCTATAAGCTCTACAAGTACAGAGATGGTACATATTTTGGATTTCCTTGCATTTCTAGTATTTAGCACAGGCTCTGGAATAGAGTAGGTGCTCAACAGATGATTTTTAAATTCACTACTGCCCTTAGATATGGTTGAGATAGACCCTTGCGATGGTCCTATTCTCTAAGCCTCCCTCCATGCAATGTGCACACACACACAAAATAACAGAACTAAGGAACAAGCGGACATCTTTGTCACGTGGCTCTCAGTACACACAGCCACAGCACAGTGCTACCTGCAAACCTGAATACCCACTTTCATAACTGACAACCTCTAGAATCCAAGGCAATATTTTTTCTCATTTCCTGATCTAAATCTCAAAGCAAGAAGTAACTGAATGTTTTGAGGTTTGAGTTGATGCTGACATTGGAAAGGAACTCTGCTTCAAATGACTGACAAATGCACAATTAGGTAAGAAAAAAAGGCAAATTAATCATTTTGTCAAATCCTTACTCACAGACAGTATGAATGCAAGAGATTCTTGCAAAATAAGTATCATTTCCCAGAAGCGTCTAACATCTTTCTTGTTTCTCTTCATATTCCAATTGATAGCTCTGAAGGTATTCACAAACCAACAAAGTATTTAACATGAGAATTTCTCACAAGTCAGGGTGACAAATGTAAAACCAGCTCAAGTCTGAGGAAGGTGTAGGGAAACTGGCCCTTTTCACTGAATTATGGAATGAAAACTTCGTAGAATAACTTTTCAATATGCATCAAAATGTAAAGTCTCATGACCTCGTGGGTGATATCTCCTCCCTATCCTGTTCCTGTCTCTTCCATGCTCTGTGATCGAGGGCAAGTTCTTTTGACTTCACTGTGCCTCAGTTTCCTCCTCTGTGAAATGGCGACAGTCGTAGTTTCTACATCATACACCCTAAGGTTGTGAAGATTAAAAAAGAGTCTACCTGCAAAGTGCTTAGCACACAGCCTGGCCCACAGTAATAATTCTTGGCCAATATTGAACATGACCATCTTCCTTCTCCCTCCTGTCATCTTCCTCATTATCATCATCATACCAAATGCTCTCTATATAAAATTTTGTCATTAAAAATTGAAAACTCTGAGAATTTAAGTCATAAAAGTAATGAGATATATCCATATATTCTAATAGAGAGAGATGCTCATTGTATTTGAAAAAAGACACTTCCAGAAAAAAGATATTGTATAATCCTACTTAGTATCATTTGTAATATGACTATATATGTGTGCAAACTTCATGTTTATATGTAATTAAAATAGAGAATTTCCAGGATGATATACAAGAATAGTTAAAAGTGGCTATATATAGGATATCTGAATTCAGGGAGGATTTTATTAATCACTTTATATTATTTTATGCTATTTGAATTTTTTTTGGTGGTACTTGGGATTGAACTTAGGGTGTTAGTCTTCTGATATACACCCTCAGCTCTATTTTATTTTTTCTTTTATTTTGGAACAGGCTCACACTGGCCTCAAACCTGTGTTCCTCCTGTCTCAGTCTCCCCAATCTCCCAAGTACTGGGACTACAGGCTCGTGCCACCAGGATCAGCTCCATTTGAATCTTTAACAAGAACATTTGCCACTTTTATAATTGTATTTTTTTTTAATTTTTCATTTTCAGGCTTTGAAGTTACCAGTGTTCACCAATTCCAGGACTTGTCCTTGACACATTGCAAGATTTCCCAATCTTCCTTCAGTCTGGTTGAAGCCATGTGACTACTTCAGGCCAATAAGCTGAAAGTGGAAGTAACATGTATTACTTCTGGAACAAGGGAGTTAAAAGATTGTTTGGTATTCACATGCTCTATCTTTTTGTGCCTTGGCAACTTGAAAAAACGCATGATGCTACTGGTACAGCTATCAGATAAAACAACACAACACCTTAACACAACATGAAAAAGACCATTTTTTTTTAGATTCTCCACTCCCTAAGGGCAGTTTTATCGCTTTTTGTATCTTAAGGATATGGCAAAATGCACTGCGCTGTTGAAAGATTCCAATAAATATTTATTTATGGTGCTGTTCATTATTTTCCTTCCATATTCCTGACACGGAACATTCTAATTTAACTTGCAAAATGTAGTAAATATTGAAATTTTGTGGGGTATTTTACATGAACATAGATAAGAAATGAAAGAAAAATCACTAAGCACAGGACAATTTTGAGAAACAAGTACATTTAGATTGCTTGATATTTTTACTAAATTGCAAACCTCCCTATGTAGCAAGCATCCAGTAAGCAGGTTTCAAAGATCTATCTGTACCAGGACCTTGGAGAACAGAGACAACTGTTATGGTTTGGACGTGAAGGTTATAATCTCATCGGTGGAAACTCCATTATAATGGATTTATTGGGTGGTAATTTAGATAGGCAGGGTGTGGCTAGAGGTGACTGGGGGTGTGATTTGGGGACTGTGCTTGTGTCCTGGAATCCCCTTGTAGCTCTCTTGCTTCCAGCCTCCATTATATGAGGGCAGAGCACTTGTGTGCTCCCTCTCTCTCTCTCTCTCTCTCTCTCTCTCTCTCTTTCTCTCTGCCTCACAGGGCCATGCCCTGAGCTCCACTGATGTAACCTGGCCTCATATGGACTGAACCCCTATAATCCCCAGAACAGTGAGCAAATAAATCTTCCTCTAAATTGTGGTGGTCAGGTGTTGGATTATATCACTGAGAATGCTGACCGAAACAAAAACCAAGACCTTGCGGCATCCACAACCTAATGAGAAAGAAACGCTTAGGAACAACCAAAAGAGACAGTATAGGGTACTGAGGCTGGGTGAATAAGTGAGGGGAAATGCATCCCTTCTGATCTAGGAAACTGTGGGAAGATATTTTTAACTGTTATAAGGGAGTTTGCATCATGCAGGCAATAAATTTAGTTTTGAAATTTGTCAATACCCAAATAAAGGTGTTTAAAATAAATTATAATGAATCCTTCCCTTTTTATTAAATAGAACACGGTGAATATTTTTGAGCTATGTTTTCCCATACTTTCTCATAAAGATGTACTTCTATTTAATTTGGCTCTATCTATGGTTAAATATAAGTGTTTGTACTGCTGTTTGAATTATTTGATTACTTCTCATTAGGGATTGGTAAATAGTGGTTTAGTATTTTAAACACATGAAATTCAGGCCAAAATCAGATTTATGTCAGTCTGGTAATTTAATTGAAAGCCATGGCTACAGCTCACGGAGCTGAGGTGTGATCGGATTGCATATTGAGCAGGAACAGTGGAATGGTGCTTACACAGCATGTTTGCTTCTTATCCTGTTTCACTAAAGTATAGGTAGGAAAACTACAGGTTGAAATTGCACAACAAATTAAGACATAAATTACATGAAACCTGATATTTGACATGCATTTAATTCCCAGGTACCCCCTTAATGGAACCTTCCTTACCACCTGAATTTTGAGTTTAATTGCCCCCCAACAATACCACGAAAGTTTAGTTTTTGTTTTTGTTTTTGTTTTCTTCTTCTTCTTCTTCTTCTTCTATGAAACATACAAACTCTCAGCAGGTGAGAACTAACATATCTTAAGTGTACGTAAGTTTAATATTATGTGATCAATACTATACAACTAATCTTGTGTTCACTTTGTTGGGCTGCTTTATTTATTATAGGGTAGTTCTTAATCCTGTAAATACAGATAGTACCACCAGGTGTGATCATCTGTGTCAACAGTTTCCAACCTCATTGCAAGAACTAGCAAATCAATACTTTTACTCTCACATTTCTATCTGGTCGCACTGATATTACAGCTCAGTTCTTTATTCTTCCTCTACATTATTCCCTTTCTTGGACTCCCAGGATTTCTAGCAGAAAATATAAATGTTTTCTTGTCAGCCATCTAAACTAGATTGTGATTGATATGTCTCAAAAATAGTATCTTACTTTTATTGTCACATCTAATGAAATATTCAAATCATTTTTCAGGTCTGGAAAATACTTATATCATTAATTCAGAAGTAGGATATTAATTCTATTTCTTGGAAACCATTCTCCGAGAGAAAACCCAAAGACAAATAGGGGGATAGTCATGAAAATAATATTTGCAAGTGTGAAACACTGAAAACAAACTAAATACTCATCAAGATGGGATCATAAAACAGAATATTATGCAGCCATTAAAAATCATGTTCCTGATGATTGACAAATGATAAGAAAATAATCACTATATGCTAATAAATAGCAAAAGTAGATGATACTAAACATTACAATCAGTATCATCCTAAATTTATAAAAATATACACAAAGACCAAAGAAGGTAACAAACTGTTAACCCTTATCATTTCTGAAAAGTAAGAATATAAACTCTTATATTTTCTTTTTCATTTATTTCTAAATTTCCTCATAACATGGATATTTAAAAACATATGATGTGCACACATACACAGAGTTTTACAACTTTCTCCAGGGCTTACTAAAGCTAACCAGCAAGTGCCATCATTTCTTAAGTAGAATGAAGCAACTCATCCCGAAATACTCAGCCACTATTTAATACAGACAGGAAAGCTATCTTGAAATACTCAGGCACTCATCCAGGTCAGAAAATAAGAATTACTTAAAATCCTGATGCTAACACTAAAATGTGTCTATCCCACAACAAGGCAGCGAAATGCTGACACTTCAATTGCAAAGGCCCTGTCAGTTCCTGTCGGTTCAGATCCTCTTCGGGCTTGCTGGTCTAGTCAAATTTAACATAGTTACGTAAAAGAAAAAAAGAACCACTGTACGTGAACCCTAACTCGTGCATACCATTTGGCCAGGATGCGATAGGACAGGTGATGGTATACAGCCTCACAAGACAATCAACCCTCAAATAAGTGGTTGTTTCTAGATCTAATGTGGTTCAATTCACTGGTTCTCAGACTTTAAAATTTTGTGAATTGGCCCATTTCAAGCAAAAACAAGGGACCTTCATATGCTAAAAATTTATTTTGCTATCTTCTACTCTCACCATTATTTTATAAAAGAAAGCACATTTTTACATGAAAAAAGGCAAGTCTCAAAATAAAATATTTACCTTCTCAAGAAAAGTAATGTGTCAATTATATATTTTTTGTGTATGGGACTGAGGATTGAAGACAGGTTTCTACCTCTGACCTATACCCCCAGCCCTATTTTATCTTTTATTTTGAAACAGGGTCTTGCTAAGTTACTGCTCACTGGCCTTGAACCTGCAGTCATCCTGCCTCAGCCTCCAAAGTACTGGGATTACAAGTGTGTACCACCAAGCCTGACTCAACCACATATTAAAACATATATGCAACATCATCCAGTGAAAGTATTATCATGAAAGAAAGGTGATCCAAGGATTCCTCTGAGAAATTTTCCTTTTTAGGCAATGATTTCATTGTTTAACTGAAGATTTTGTTATAAAATGAGTCAAAGCACAGAGACTATTTTTGTTCCTCCAGAATTTACATACTCCAAAGAACAAGCAAGAAATTGGTTATGTGATAATTCATTTAAAAACATGTAAAATGAGCATCAGAGATCTACCTTTCTTAAGAACACTTACTCCCCATCATTGCAGATTCTGGGATTTTTAGAATGCTCAGTATAACCCATCTCATTCTAAACTCAGATTCCTACTCAACACTGGAATGGCACCGATCTTGCTGGAATCCTCTCTCCAACATGAGCACCAAAGCCAAGATGACCAGGAACACATGAAAAACCAAGGGACATGGTATTAAATTTTCCCTGAACCTTACAGATACATTTACCTCCACATGGCAAAAACACCAAACAACAGATAAAAGATCAGAATCTTTATTCTAAATCTCACTTAAAATTGCAGCAAAATCTGCTCATGAGAAACTGAATCTTCTTCCCCCTTGCCCTCATTACTTCCCAAGCCACCAGAACATCTAATACGGTTTTCTAGCCACGTCCTGGCTGACTTATCATAGGCTATACATAATGAAAGCACAAAAGAAACACTCGCTTTTATTTGTTTTAAAAGCATCATGTAAGAGTCTAGAGACGAGGAAAGTTTTAACAAGAACCACAAAGCAAAAAAAATAAAGGTAAAGTAAAAGTAGATTCCCTGCAGACATTTGGTTTCAGCTAATGGGCTTTAGGTAGTGCTGAGACCAGGGTCAACATTCATAATCATGTTTTCTCCATAGTTTCTTAATCCAAATTCAAAGGTAGTGGTTTCTTTTATGAATATTTTATCAGACAAGAATAAATGCAACATTTTATTTGGATTACACCACTCAGAGAAAAGGGGAAACAGAGAAAGGCCAATAAATCTTAAAGAGTTATTTATACAGAGAAAATTTACTTTCTATGTTGTGACTTGTTTTATTGGTACACTGCAGCTCAATTTAGATTAAGAAGCAGAAAGATTATTGTTTCCCAACAGAGACATATCATAAATAAATACAGCAGAGAATTTTTTTCGTATTTGTGCCAAAC
Organism: Glis glis; assembly: GCA_004027185.1. Classification (NCBI taxonomy): domain Eukaryota; kingdom Metazoa; phylum Chordata; class Mammalia; order Rodentia; family Gliridae; genus Glis; species Glis glis. Next base: position 35,870 of record PVJS01011661.1, on the reverse strand, counting down.
CATCTACAAATATTCAGAATAAAGACAAAAATGCATTTCTGAAATCCTTCACTTTGAAACTCCTGAAATAACAACTAACTAAGCTTAGCACCAAAAATTTAGTGGTGGTGCCAGTTAGACCAGGACCCTTATCTAGAAGTTGTTCCAACAGAATTGGTGGCATCAGAATCACCCATCATTACTGGAATGTTTGCTGCTTCTCTATCTCAGCTTAATTTACCCATAAAACTAGATGAGCTACAACATCATTTCATAGGGAAGAATGTGCCTTCATATAATGTGATATTCTGGTTGCCAGAAGAGTCTGGTTGTAATCTGAACTATGGGTCCTTAGTTATCATGACTTATAACACTGAAGTTAAATGTCTGTAACCCTATCAGAAAATAAATTTTGAAGGAAAGTTTCACTCCTTAGCACAAAGTAGGTACTCAATAAATATTTAATCAAATGGATGCATGGATGGATGCATGCATGGATGGATGGATGCATGGATGGATGGATGGGTGGATGGATGAAGAATGATGAAACCCGAGATTATAGATGTCAACCTACAGCCCTTGGAGAAGTCCCAAAAAGATGCTGCTCTCTCCCAATGTGTCTTGTCCTCAAGAAAAGTAACAAAACTATGCCAGATAGTGGCAAAACAATTCCGGGCACAAGAATGTTCCAGATTTTTTGAAGTTCTCTAGGATAGAAAATAATTTCTTGAATTTAAAATCAAATTGTACCTCCAAACCCACCACAGGGTTTGCTTTTCCTTGGCTCTTCCCTGCGATGCATCTTGCTATCAACAGACCTAGAAAAGATTTCCCCTATAATCTGAAAAATCTCGATTTATCTCTGAATTTTCTTTCAGAATTGTAAAAATAGTTATAACTTACTAAGCACTAAACATACAACAACTTCTGTGCAAAGGATTTCAGATATATGACTTCATTTGATGTTCATATAAATACATTTATTTATGTTAAGTACCTTCTATCTATCAGGACTTGTTCTAAGAACTTAGAAATTAATCAGACAAAAATCCCTATCCTTACAGAGTATACATTTTTGTCAAGGTGGAGAAAGGAGTGAACAATAACCATGATGTTTCTTATTATAAGTACCCTACTTTAAAGATAAAGAAATTAATGTTCTGATAATAAAAATAACACTCCCAAGAAGACACTAGCAGTAAATAGCAGACCTGAAGATTCAAATCTAGGACTCTCTAGCTCCAAAGTCTGTGTTTATCATCATTAGATTACACTGCCTCTGCTCTTAGAACTGAGCCAGACCGGTGCCCGGGACTTGGACTCCAAAATAGACTTTCCTGAGCATGGAGGAGACTGTCGACCTGTGACACTGTCAGATTCTGGTCATCTTCTAGCTTCTCACTAGCCTTCTATTTGTGATCCATAACCTTAAAAAAACAAAGTACCATGACAATCTCTCTGCCATGGTACTTTCTACAATTCCAGTCCCACCCCATCCAGGCATATGGTAAGATTGCATTCCCTGTGTCCCCACTGGTTATATAGGTATATGTATCTAGTTCAGTCCAATGTATTATAAACATAAATCAGTATGTCCCTTATAGGATACAACATTTCATTTCTAATTCAGGACATTTCAGAAACTCTTCTTCCCTTTTGTATGAGGCTTGGAAATGTTTGAGATGGTAGATGTTCCTTTAGTATGAGTCCCTAACTACTTACAATGAATAGAACTCCTCTGCTGATCTAGTAAAGACAAGAGGATGAGTGAGAATGAGACCTTGTCCTTTAGACATGGGCACTTTGGTGGTTTTTCTCACGTAGCACAACCTATCTGATCTTACTTTCACTGAGACACAGAAAATTCCTAATTTTTTTCTTAATTATAATGATATGGCAGTAAAGGCAAATTAAATAAAAATGTCAAGTCCACAGTCTAGAAGTTACCATTTGAAATCTGGTAGAAAATATATTAGCATATAAAGAGAAAATATATGCAGAGTTTGGGGGAGGAAAAAATAATATGAGAAACATGTATCCTAAAAATATTAGTAAACCAGGAAAATACATAAAATTTAAAAATGGCAAGATTCTCTCTACTGAAAGTCAAGGACTTAGTGCTATGCACAATCTTAAAAAATAATAGCCAGATCCGGGTGTGGTGATGCACGCCTGTAATCCCAGTACTTGGGAGGCTGATATAGGAGGATTGCAGGTTCGAGGACAGCCTCATGAAGTAGTGAGACTCTCATCAATCTAGCAAGACCCTGTTTTCAAAATGAAAATTAAAAAATAGGCCATACTGGGTAGCATAATGAAACCCCATCTCAAAAAATAAATACCATAATAATAATTATTATAAAAGTTTAATATCTAATCCATTGTTTTGTTTATATTTTTCTCATCAGTTGAGCTCTTTTCTAATGAAAAAGTATACTGTGGAAGTCAAGATATTTGTTTACCATGTGCCTAAATGTCAAAATCTTTTAATAAAATTGAAGACTTCTTCAACACACAGAGCCAGAGAGATAAGGCCCCAAGAACACAAGATACCACCTGCACTTGCGTCTTCTAAATGAAAAGTGAAAAAGGAACAAATGTGGTCTCATTGCTTTCTATCAGGGGAAAGAGCCTCACCACAAGAATGCCTATTATACCAGAATATCAAACACAGAGTCACGTTGTAGCTTCTGGAAATTACAGAACAGAAGCAGAAGATCACCATCCAGGTACACCTCACCTTCAGTGATTCATGTGTTACAGAAAAACTTGGGGAAATTGAGAAACAGGGACAAAAGAAACTTGCCATTTTAAGGCTTCCTAAATTGAAATTATTTTTACTGATTTTGATTTACTTTGCTTGTAGTTCTTATTTCTCATTTTTTTTAAAAGTAACTAGCATTTACATCTTTGTTAAAGTTGAGTCTTTTGATATAAGAACTCAGACTGACAGGATTACATTAATTCGTGTTTGATGATAATTGGGTTCAGAGCTTTCCATTATTCTAAAGACAAAGGAGAAGGGTTATATGCTAGTCCTTGGTCTATGAAAATCTAGATCCACAGCCAGAGATGGGAATGACTGAAAGCAGCTGGAAGCTATTTTCTGGTTTTTGCTTTTTTAAGAGCCATGGGAGAACTGTCTCTGGTATACCCAGAAACTACAGGTGTCATCCAAAATCCTTAAACTGTCCTCCAATATGATGTGGCGAATGTATGTTGCAAAGACCATCCCCATTGAATGGGCATCAGCAATAAAATATAATCTGATGCTGACAATTGGAAAGACTGGGATAATTTTTAGAATTATGAAGATTCTAAAATTTATCCCAAAGTGTTCCTAATACTACAATCCATTTGAATTGAGGTAAAGTTTTTCTTTTCCTTTTTTTTTTTTTTTTTGGTACTGGGGATGGAACCCAGGGGAATTCTACCTCCGAGCTATACTCCCAGCCCGATTTTATTCTTTTATTTTGAGACAGGGTCTCACTAAGTTGCAGAGGGCCTCACTAAGTTGCTAAGGCTCTCTGCGAACTGGCGATCCTCCTGTCTCAGCCTCCCAAGTACTGGGATTACAAGCATGCACCACCATGTCCGGCAAGGTAAAGTTTTTCTATACAAGTTCCTTAGGTAGGGTTCGGCTGTAGATAGGGCCCTTCTCATAATGCGTATCTGCTTATACACATGTTTCCAATTAGCAAGAAGCCAGAATTAGTCTATCAACTGAAGAAGTCTCATAGATAAGCTTCATAGACTAGAAGTGCACATAAAGCTGAATACTCAATAAAAGTAATCCATGTATTCAAAATCATTCTATTTCACCTTGTGAATATATAATGTAGTATTTATGTCATGCTCTGTAGATAGATCTTAGCTAAGTATTGTGTCATACACTACAGATAATTCTTGGCTAAAATAAAAGATCAACAAAGTTCTCCACAAATTAATGTCAACACCTGATTTAGTTCATTTGGGCACAATATTAACCTGATGAAGACTGCATTTTCTCCAGCTGTCTGGCCCAGGTATTCTCATTCATTATTACTGCTACAGGACATACTCCTGATTAGGACAGTTCTCTGCTGTGTTTCTGTAATGGTCCCAGCACCGATATAGTGACTAGCTCAGTATATACAGCTGAAATATATTTGTTAATTTACTTTATATAAAGCCAGGAGTGGTGGTGCACACCTGGGAGGCTGAGACAGGAGGATCGCAGGTTCAGGGCCGGCCTGGAACCTGAAATCCTGTTTCAAAATAAAAAATAAAAAGGACTAGGGGTGAGTTCAGTGGTTGAGCATCCCTGGGTTAAATCCTCAGCACTATAAATAAGTAAATAATATATTTTACATATATTATTTTTTATAAGTGCCTCATATGCATTTGATATCTATTTCTTGGAATAGTATGTCATGCATTAGAGAGAAACCAATGGGAGAAAGAAGGGAAAGGGCGTGTGTACTGCACACCCATTATGTGGGAGGCTCTTTGAACAGTTTATATGCTATTTCAATTGACACGAATCTGTTCATTACTCAGATGAGGAAACCAAAGCTCAGAGTGTTTAGTAACCTGTGCAGAGTTGTCAAGTGCTTAAATGATGGTGAAGCTTCACACTCAGATGGGTCTGGATCAAAGTCTGTGTTCTTCCCTATGCACTACATGATTTCATCTCACTCCTCGCTACACATCGAACTTTATTTTCCCTTTTCCAAACCTCTGGCTACTATCCTGCCAACAGAGTCTCACGGCAACAGACGGGTTAACAGGATACACCCTTTCACATCAGGTTTTCCCCCTAACTGGATATACTTCTTCCTCCATAACTATGCAAACATCACTCTCCCTTCAAAAGCTGTGTTCTACACAAAGTCTCACTTCCCCACCAGCCCTTTCCTCTCTCAGTGTGAATTGCACAATTTGGTTTCTGTGAGCATAAGTTAGTTTGGGGTAGGTCCTTTCTGGTACTGTTTTTTGACTAGATGATTATTTCAATTCCAGTCACATTATAAATTCTTTGTATTTAGTTTTTCTAGAATTCCAGTCTTTCTTCTCAGTGTTGATAGGTCATAAGCATAGCACAAATGCTTCAGTGCTGTTGCAAAAAATAAATAGAGACAATGGCATGTACTGAAAATTGCACTGAACTGGGAATCAAGAGACCCCGGTTGACATTCTATGACATAAATTAGTTGTGCCCCTTGGGACAAGTAATATAACTTCAGTACATCTCACTTTCTGTACCTGCAAAAGAACAGACAGAATATGGATCCTTTACTGTTTTAAATTGTGTTTCTCAAAAAAGAAATTATAATTGTAGCCATGCACTTTTGCAGCCAGTTTAGCCATATCTTTTTCTACCTGGAAACAATTCTCCCTTCTGTGTCTCCCACTTCATTGATAAGGTCCAGCAGATGCAGTATGTAAAATATAGACATTCACAGAAAGCTCTTTTTAAATTATAGCCAGTTTCCCAAAGCAAAATCCCACCCACCACCCAGATATATTTAACACATGTGTTTCTGTAAATGTGATTTATTAGTGAAAATCACAGTGTTCCCTGTTCTGAAACTCAGACGACCACCTGTGCATAATACTCTAGAAGTAAAATAATATGTCCACATGTAAAACTTGGGTCAAAGTCAATTCCATCGCTCCAACCATCCTGTCTTTCCTTATATTGCAGCTTTTTCTTGGCTTTCACTTAAGTTGTCCCTGTGTATTGGAGGGGGGACCTGGATTCAAATTTTTTAAATGTAGACTTTGTGAGATTTATTATTAACCTAGAAAATAAATATATTAATGTAAGCCTGCATGTTGTCAGAAAACCTCAAAACTAAAACAGCACAAAACTGTGAGAAGTATAACATTACAATAGCATACAGCATTAATTACCAATCCTTTTTTCTTTTCTTCATTATCAACCATTTGTTCTTTCATACTTGCTTACTTTAATTCTTTGTTTCATTTACTCATCCATTCATATGAGTGTGAAGTTACTGAATTTCTACTGTGGATCATCGACCAAGCTGGCTGCTTAGTTTCAATTTTGTCATATGAGATGAAGTGCATTGAACCATTTTCTTTCTAGAAAATGGTATACAAAGTTAAAAATAAGCAACTTAAAGAAAAATGAAATATGGAGGTAAAGCAGAGAAGTCTTACACATAAATTAAAGAAAAATGTCCCCCAAAAGTCAAACAAAAAGGAGGAAAACTATGAAGAGTAAGGAAGATGTAAACTTTATCTACATAGGAAAAAAAGATGTTGACAAAATGGATGAGGTCGTGACCTCAGGAATGACTGAAAAATGCTCTGTATCATTTTTATACTCTATCTGAAAAAAAATACCCATAGTTGTTAAATTACTTATATCTTACTCTTTAAAGGCAAAGAGTAAACTTTCCAATATACTAGAACTTAGTGTCAAATAGCAACCAAATCTAACCCACCAAATTTATGTTTTTGCTGTCCTGTCTCCTACGCTCCACCCAATATGCAGGCATTGTGGCACAAATTATCTTCCAACTGACAAATTATCCACTTATTAATAGATTCTCTGCTAAGAAATCATTACCTTTCTTGACAGGCTCAATTAACCTGACATTTTGTCTTCAGTGTTGGAGTCAAACAGTGTTGAAGATTTTGGTAACACTAGGTTAAAAATGTGCATATTACATCACGAAAGCAGATGTTATGGGTAAACACAAGTTTCATTTCTTATCTTTGCTATGGCGTTTAGTCTTCTGGTCTTTCATACTTCTAAATACTTTAGATAAGTATAAAGAGAAAGGGAAGCAAAAGTTCTAAAACCCATAATGAGATGTCTCTGAAAATAGTGCCTACACTTGAATGGAACAACGGGGCCTGCTACATTGTCTAGAAAAACAGAATGAGAACAGCAGAGGAGAACTTGAAGTGTCTTATAAATGTGTTGATTTATTTTTCTCACTTTACTCAAGGAGGGCTATTAGTTTTATCTTTCCCTAATTGGACTTAACAAAGTTAATGGCAGCTCACTTATTTGAATGTCTCCTATGTATCAAATGTTCTACAGGGCACTTCTCATATTTCAGCTAATTTCCTTTTATACCTACTCTCCAGTGTATATGGACTTAACTATTCTAATTTATAGACAAGGAAAAAGCTCAGAGAGGTGGGGTGACTTGCACTGTGTCACACAACTAGGACATGCTGGAACAGGTATATGAGCAGTATGCCCACCCCCCAGGCCCCTGTGCTCTGAGAATCCCCTTTCTGAGACATACACCTGGCAAACTGCTTCACTTGGTTTGGGCATGGTTCTGGAGAAACCAGAACTATGTGTAAGATAGGTTTACTTAGTAACAGAAAAGAATTCTGCCCCAGATCCTGCTAGTAATGTGTGTTTTGGTCATTCAAGGAACCAGCAGTCCAATATAAAATTTAATCACTGTTAGCCAACACTTCAAGATGGATTCAAGACCAATAATGTTCCCTGTTCTCAAATAGGAGGTATAAAAATATTGGCAAAATAGTGCACACATCTATGAGAGTTGTTTGCTGGGACATAGTACCTTTCTTTTTTTTTTAAGTTTTGCTAGATTCCCAAGAGCCGCAAACTAATAATAATCATATGACTGGGTCTCTTCCCTAGAGCTCTGATTAAGTGAAGTTCTTTCTTGTGACTTCCACCAAGTGGATTTTTTAAAGGAGTCACCATCCTGACGAATTATGTAAATAATTCAAAACTTCCTCTTGTGCATCCCTCCCTGCTCTTTGTCAGTCACCCCACAATTTGCAAAAATAACCAAGGGAAATGTTTGGGGTGGGCTTTTGAAGATATTTTTAGCTAAGCTGGTGGAGGTTTAAAATACAAGTGTGTGAGTGTCTGCCATTTAGAGAAATCACCTGCTCACACAGTTCCGTGGAGAAGTGGAATGTTTTAATGTGTGTCATTCAGGACAACATGTGGACTGCATTAAGCCAGGTTATTGCAGGTCATGCCACGTGACACAGCTGAGCCACAGACAATCGCCAGCGATTCAGCTTGCTCAGTGCAACATAAATTTAAACAGGAGTAGGATTTTTCCCCTCAAAAAGAGACAGCAGCTGCTGTAGATAACAAAATGCCCACACTACCACACACTGAGAGGGGTTTGTGCTTTGACATGATCTGAATTATATGTAGGTAGTGCAATACATCTATATTTAGGGGCATCTCAAAATATGAACAATGGTGCATAGAATACATTCTCTGAGTGGCGCAAACTTCATGTTTCTTTTTTAATTGTCCATCTTGTCATTTTCTCACTAGTGAACAGGAAGCATTTTAAAATACAGCCTTAAAAATTAGAGAGTAGAGATAATTTGGGGCTTAGATAAGCTGGCTTCTGAACCAGTAGGCCAAATATTTAGCATTTTTATTTAGACTGCAGATAAAATACTTTGCAAGTAGAGCATTAAGAAGGCCCAGAAAAGAGAAAGCAATGTTAAGTTGTGATGAAACAAGAAACAGGAGAAAGTAAAGAGATGTGCTGCTGAAACCAACAGTTAATTTCCAAAAAAGTTGGTACTCAGGGCATCACTAGCAAGCTTTATAGTTCCAAGAAGGGTGTTCCTTTCTCCTTGGAATAGGATGTCACTTTGTAATTTGAATTACATTGATTTTGGATAACCACTTGTGACATACAGATTTAGCTTCTCATGAAAGCCTCATAAGAACTGGTGAGTAGGAAGAGAACAAATCTCTTCAGATAACTCCCCCCAGCTCTGGTCACTCCCACCAGGACGGCACAATCCCGCCCAAGCAACACTTGCATATCTATCTCTGCACAGCTATAATTAACCAGGTGCTAGCTTATAAATCTATTTGAAGCACAAATGTCTCATGATAAGAACATGGGAATGTTTTTGCAATTTCTTTTTTGTATTCACCAATATATATGAATGTTTCTTTGAACCCAGTGTTGGACAGTATAAAAATGAGTGAAGAATCTCATTAAAAAGGTAAAATTAAAGCTTCAGAAACCATTTTTGGGGGGGAACTAAAGGCAAAATAAATCCCATTTATGTAGGGCACAGTCAATGAATGTTTCTTAGAAATAACATGTTTGACTGTTTAGTATGTGCTAAGCACGTTACCTGTCTGGCCAAATGTAATCCATGAGAAAATTGTAACAAGAACAAGAAAATCTTGTAGAGGTTAAGAAATTTGGCCAAATGCATGCAATCAGTATTTTATAGAATAAGAATTTGAACCAAGATGTTACTGGTAACAGAGTCACATCGTTCAACCAAACACCCACCCTTTCAAATGGCCTCTCCAAACTCCCCCACATGGAGAGATTTTTTTTTTCTGTTCCCAGGCAAAACCTGTTTCCCCTAGAACTCATATTTGCTCCTTGTGGTCTTTAAGTTAACATATCATATCTGCACAAAGAAGCTAAAAATTTACTATAGACAAAGGCACTATAAGTTATTTCTCTTGAGCTTTCACAGGCTCACTTCTATATTTGGCATAAGGTAGACACATGCTTGCTGAATTTAAACGTTCTCAAGCATGTCCACATCACTGTTAGCCCATCTTCCCCACTCAGCTCTGACTATAATATCAGAGAACCCTTGGGGTTTCTGGAAACAGGACTGAGCTTGCAAAAGACCTAAGTTTCAGTTCCAGCTCTGCCTCTCTTCAGTTGTATGACACTGAGAAATTCATTATCTTACTTTTTTGGTTTCCTCATCTATGAAACTGAGCTATATGGAATGTTTCACGTAGATAAAAATTATGTTACATTTTCTTTAAGTCTTTTTTTTTCCAACTCTATATCAAGATGGGACAATTTAACTGACAAACTCCTAAGAATCTGCTATAGCCATTAGCAAAATTTTCCTGGACCCAGGCATCATTTATTCATCCATAGGAGGCCTCTTCTGTGGAGGCTCTCTCTGGAGGCCTCTTCTGTGGAGGCTCTCTCTGGAGGATCTCTCTGGATGGATAAACAGTGTTGAGCCAAACAGACTCAGTCTCTGCTCTCACAGAATTCAGATCGAATGGAAGGCCAGCTGTTGTATCTGAAAACCACTTTAACACTTTTATTATTAAAATATATCCACAACTTGAATTTTTATTAAAAGAACCTTCAAGAGTCAATTTAACATCCATCAGATCCGTGATCCTAATAACTGAAATTTCTTATAAAGCAACAAGAATAAAAATTAGACATTACACCAGAAGTACAGTTGCCCACACATTTTTGAAATATTACTAGTCATGAGTAGAATGCTTGGGAATGACAGGGACTGTCATAAAACCATGCAAATTTTTTTCAGCGTGAAAGTGTTGTATTCAAAGTCTCTCAGTATACATCTAGTATCACAATTCAGGTCCTAATTTAACAAGACAAATAATCAGACCCATGTGGACAACTTGGCTTTGGCCATCTCTTTTGTATTATTCAAGGTAAGATGAAAATAAAGAGAAGCTTTTTGACACATGATGAAACTTGATATACTATTAAATATTCTGGAGAATCTCATTCTCAATATCTAAAAAATACATTGTTATTTGCAGAATTCATCATGCTAGATATAACATTTACACCAATAGGTCTCTTAAATCTGGCACCATCTTTAAAATGTGCTCATGTTAAAATACTTTCCATTCTGTAGGATCATACTTATTTACTTTTGTTTATCACAAAGAATGATGATATGAGTAAGGTTAATAATTCCATACCAATCTATTAATGAGAAATATAAAGAACAAATTTTTCATAAGGAAGTAAGGAGTTATTGGCACTGGATGTCAACAAATTCCCCACCTGGCAAAAGACATATCATGCTGGGCAATAGAGTAGGCAAAACCCTTCCATGGCAAACTTTCAAGGACCCATCATTTATGGCCGTGCTCCCTGTCCCCTCTTGTTGTCTTTTAAAATGCCAGTTGTGTATGGATGAGGCACATGTTTCTTCTGCCAGCGCCTGCTCAAGCAGACAGTTTACTAATTTGTAGCTCAGTAAACCTTTCACTGCACTGAGCACCTTGAGGTTAGCACATCTCTAATCATTATTTGATAACAGAAATCTGCAAGCATCACATCCCTAGTAACAAGAACATTGTATCTTAGCAACCAGCCTTGATATTCAAACAATTTCATTAAAGCGTAGCACCTCTTAGCAGGTGGGTGAGTGCGGGTGTTGATAAACATTTATAACATGATCAGCCATTGTGTTTGCCAACACTATAATCAGCATGACAAATTTATGAATTTGTTTACAAGCTCCTAGATAGCCAATCTATGTAGGTAAACTACATTTCAGACTGGTTAGGAGATCCAAATACCAGATCCTTATTTGAAAGGAAGAATTTCTTTAGAAACCTATCAATTTAAGAGATTGCCAAGCTGCTTTCAGTACAGAGACATCATTAATATTTCCATTGTGGTTTAATCCTCAAATAGTAGAGTTGAATTTAAATGCCTCAGGAGCAAAATCGGAGTGGAAACTTCAGCTACATTGAGATTCAGAAGGATCATGCTATAAGGGTGATTCTTTCTTCTGCACGTGAACAGAGCTAGCTAATAAACCTTTTGCACCCACCCATTTATTTCATCAATGACTTCAAGAAAACAAATCTGGTAAAACTCCCCTTCCAAAAAAGAAAAGAGTTTTTCAGCTAATAATGTACTACAAATTTTAAAATGTATTGTAAGTACATTTATGTAGACATTCATGTAAGATATTTTTTGATCTCTACCATTATGAACTGGTTCATACATGAACAACCTTTTCTCATCTTTTACTTCAACCCAATACCTATCTACAGTGTTTGGCTTTGTCTGAAATTTAATATTTCATTTTAGAGAGATTTTAATCTTTTTCTTAATGAATGATCAAGAATATATATATTAATGTAATTTATTTGTGTATATATATTTATTTGTGTATATACATATATAAATATATATTTAATCAGCACAAACCTCATGCTCTTCAAATTTGAAAAGCCTTTTCATCTAGAAAGTACTACCAGAACACATCTTTTTCTTAAATTAAGAAATAAAATTAAGAACTAAAAGAACCTAGCTCCTAATATTACTGTAAGGCCCCAAACCTGTGATTGTTCAAGTGTTACCTAGTATAAAAGTTCACTAAGGCATGTACTGGCAAATAGGTAGAAGAAAAACAAGGACTTTTATATAAGTTTCTTAAGTTTGAACCTTGAACCTACAGCACATGGTTACACCAGGACCTCTGGGCTCCTTGTTCCTGAACAAGCTATTAATCTACCTGAAATAGGTGAACTTCAGTGAAGCATTATCAAATAGGTAACAAACTCTCTTTCAAATTAAAACCAGTAGTGATGAAAAACAAGTTTGTTGACCTAGCTTGTTCACCATGAACCATGACACGTCAGTTAATAACTACCACCTGGGCCATTCCAAGCTTCAACAACTAGCACTATAATTTTAGAAATATTCAGAGAAAAAATAGAGAGCCCAGCCTGAAAGATCAACAGCTTGATATTCATATATGATTGGCAGAAAAAAAAAGAAGGGAAAGGAAAGAAAAAGAAAATGAATGGAAGGAAGGAAGGAAGGAAGAAAGGAAGGAAGGAAGGAAGGAAGGAAGGAAGGAAGGAAGGAAGGAAAAAAGATAGAATCTTTATAAAGAAAGAAAAAATTAAAAACTTCAAAAGTTGTAGTCAGAAAGGATCATGATCCGGGGGTTAATCCAAAGCAAAGACAACCAACACTCTCTGAATGTATGTGTATGATACTGGGGTGGGGGAGTGGCGGGAGGGGGAATAGGCCATTTTTGCCATGTCTATTAGGTCAGCTGTTTTACCTGCCAATTTAGCAGTTATTCCTCCTGATTTCCTGAAGCCTTCCATTATCTATTTCTTGTATTTTGACCATGTGTATAAAGGCATTTTTTCTGAAGAAGCAAATGATTCAGCTTCTAAAGTGAGGTGGAGAGGAAGGGACAGTGACCAAAACAGACACTTGGAATTGAGACATATTTTGGTCAGGTCTTTAAACCTCTTTTTACACAAACACTATCAACTTGCCAGTTATTTTTCAGCTGCTTATAATCCAGTCTAACTTTTCTTGAAAATTAGTCATTTCTCATGAGAATTTTAAACTTTTTTTTCTAAGTGAAGTTTGGGGCAAGAACCAATGTATTCATGAACATGTAAGAATGTATGTGTTGGGGGAGGTATGAGTATGAGTGAGACTATTAGTTCTCACTCATAATTTAATTTATGAGACTATTAATTTTTTTACTTATTGAAATCATCAGATAATTCTACATCCTATTTTTATGAGAGAGCTCTCAAAATTCACTGGTTCAATGTTTGATAGGCTAGTGTTGTGTGTGTGTGTGTGTGTGTGTGTGTGTGTGTGTGTGTGTGTGTTACTAGAGATTGAAACCAGGGTTTTTCTGCCTCTGGCCCCAGCCCTTTTTATTTATTTGTTTGTTTGTTTGTTTGTTTGTTTGTTTTTTATTTAAAATAGAGTCTTGTTAGGTTGCTAAGGGTGTTGCAAAGTTGCTGAGGCTGGCCTCAAACCTGTAGTGTTCCTGTCTCAGCCTCCCAAGTACTGGGATTATAGGTGGAAGTCACCATGCCTGGTTTATAGGCTACTTCTTACTGTTAATTTATGACCATAAAAAGGCTGGATTTCTAAAACTATATAATGAACCTAACTCATACAATAGTTTCAGAAGTAAGAAAGATTTCCTGTTTTGCATTTTACCTTCTGAATAGTGCTATACATTATAGATAATCTTCCAGAGAAACCAAAGGAAAACAGATAATTTTGTACCTCATTCCCCAGTAACACCAGCTAGTGGAGACTCTTGAGTTGCCATTCTCTGCTTGTGCTTAACAGTCAGGGAAGGTACAGTGTCCCCCTTAGGGACCCTCCTCAGGGAGACAGCTACCACAGCATTGGGCACCACTGTCTAGACCAACCCTCAAGTTTTATGTAACCAACACCAGGTGGTAAATACTCAAAAAACAGAATTTATTCAGCATGACTACAAATACAGTTTTCACTCTGGCTATTCAGATATATATTTTTTTCTTTTTCTTCTTTTTTTTTCCTTTGTTTCGTTAGGTTTGGTATTTTGTTTTGTTTTTGATGATTCTGGAGATTAAACCAAGAACCATATGCCCAGCCCTTGCAAAAATAGTTTAAGTGGAAAATAGCTTCTATCACTGGTGATATTAACTCAGTTATAGTCTGAAAAAGAAACCAGGTAAGAACTGCTACTTCACTGATGAGCTCAGCGACCAGCATAGACCAGCGGTGCTGTGACTGCATGAGGACCCCTGCCCCGCGAGTCCAGTAGTGTGCTGTCAGCAAATTGTGAGGACTGACAATTCCACCGAGTTCACGGTGCTTGATATTGTGCAGTGCTTTTCATCTTCAGGTATCAAGGTGCAGGATAAATATTAACCCTCAGACCCTGTCAGTTCCACAAACATGTAGAGCCTGGAAACTCCAATTTTGAGTCCGAATTTCTCCCTAATTCCATTTTTCTCCATTTCTCAAAAAAAGAAATAAGATTTGAAATTTCACAAAAATTCAAATGTAAATAAAAAAGTAAAACACGCATGAAACTCAAATATCTATACCCCTCTTTCTCACTCAAAATCCATTCTCTTTTTTAGATTTGAAAATAAAATCAAATTAGAATTATATTCATGCTTGATTTCTCTGGCAGAATCAAAGAAAAGGTACCTTTCTTTAAACAATAATCCCTCTTTATCAAATTTAAAACTGATTTTCATGGATTGTATTGTATATGTTCTATATTGCAAAACTGTATAGTAAAGTTCTGGTTTTTTAATCCTAAGTAAACCATAGACAAATTTAACCTGCTTTAATTACTCTAGGCCACTGTTATGGACATTTATGATTGAACTGTGTTGAAATAATAGCTCTGATATATAGGAAGCTATTTGCCTCCAGAGCAAATAGCTAAGATTTTACTTTCTTTTTCCATTTTTGTGTCTGATTTGGTAGGCTCTTTTATTTATTTAAACCTTCTCTCTTTCCTAAAGCCATTATGCTACTCTGAAAGCAATTTTTAATCCCTTCCAACCTGTTGTTTCTTATTATATGTCAGCCAGAAAACCAGATACCTGAGCTAGAAAACTAAACTCTTAATGAGCAAAGGTCTGTGGTAGTTGCCCATGAACAAGGCACAGGAGTTTATTACAGATACGACATACATGCACTCAGCCACATGCCGTTGTGGCTACTTCTTTACCCATGATAATCTGAATATATCTGTTTGCCATATTGCAAAATAAACAGGCAAGGGACTGGTCATAGAATAATCTAAGGTAAATTTAAGAGTATCACATTCAAGAATGGAAGCTGTACAGCTACTGACTTTTTTTCTCTTTAACTTTGCAATGCTAGTATCTTCTTCTAGAAGGTGACCATTCCACAATCTTTATTCCCCCTAGATTTCTTTCTGTATTCATTGATTGTTGAAACGGACCAATTGATTCAAAAGTAAACCAATAAATACTCTTATTTCACTAGTTTTATTTGGTTTCCTTTTTCCAAATTAATTTGTCTCCATATTAGCAACCAGTACAATCAGGTTGGGGCTAAGTGAGAGAGAAAATACACTGCAAGAAAAGATATTAAATCAGAGAAAGTTCCTGGTGATATCTAGGGATGTGAGTAATAGAGGTAGGAAAAAAGAGATGAAAATCCTGGAGAAAGAAAAAAAAGCCATGTGTATAGTGTTCACAGCCCTATACCTGAAGTGACCAGGACAGGCAACTGTAGTTGGTGGGTTCAGCCTTGTAACCAGTGCACTAGCAGCTACCTGTAGCTGACCACAATGAACACCTGCATCTCACCAAATACTTCCCTGCAGCAAAATCCTCAAAAGGCTTCCCAGAGGTGTGCCAGGCAGGCTTCATTATGAAAAAGTTTCTTTGTCAAATAAACTGGGTTTATTTTGGGGGGGGTACTGGGAATTGAACCCAGGGGCTTTCTACCTCCGTACTACACTCCCAGCCCTTTTTCATTTTGAAACAGTGCCTCACTAAGGTTGCTGAGGGCCTTATTAAGTTGCTGAGGCTGGCCTTGAACCCACAATCTTCCTGTTTCATCCTCCCAAGTACTCGGATTACAGGTGTGCACCACCATGACTGGTCAAAACTAGATGTCTTTTAAATTTACAAAACAGATTTTTACTTTATCAGAGCATGTATTTCTCCCAGTTATTTCAATGGTTGCCAACAGGTAAATAGAACTAACCTAGAAAGCAAGAGTAGGACCACAGATTAGATTATGGATTACATTCTACATCTATGTTTATATCACATCATATAATCCTTCATATTGCAAGAGAGTTTATGGACAAGAGATATGTAAAATTATACTGTGCAGTTCTTCCTGTGTAGGCCTCTAGATCATCAGTAAAAAAGAACCATGGAATCTGGGAGTGGTGGTGCACGCCTGTGATCCCAGTAATTGGGAGGCTGAGACAGGAGGATTGCAGGTTCAAGACCAGCCTCAGCAACTTAGTGAGGCCCTCAGCAACTTAGTGAGACCCTGTTTCAAAATAAAAAAGTAAAATAGGGCTGGAGGTGTAGCTCAGAGGTAGAATGCCCCTGAGTTCAATCCCCAGTACCATAAGAAAGAGAGGAAGAAAGAGAGAGAGAGAACATACCATAACCCAGTCAGGATGAAAACCTCACAGACTCTATAGTGCAGTTGGAAACTAAATGATCAAATAATCCACTATCCAAGTCTTTGCTGTTCACAGTGGGGTTTTCAGATGAACAGCACTGACATCAACTAGGTGCTCATAGAATCCTTCATCTCAGGTCCCACCCAGAGCTGCCAGGTCAGCATCCGCATTTTAACAAGATCCCCAGATGAACTAAGAAAGAAATGGGAGGGAGGGAGGGAGGGAGGGAAGGAGGGAAAAAGGAAGGAAGGAAGGAAGGAAGGAAGGAAGGAAGGAAGGAAGGAAGGAAGGAAACAATGTTTTTCTATATTCCCTTCACTGTTCTAGGAGCTCATATGCAGTCACTCGGTGCCCCCATAAAATCAGTGAGGTAGGTATAAAGACCACAGCTTTAAAGCTTTGGGTCAAAACCTACTTTCTCTAATACATAGAGATGTTTACAATGGCATTTATAAGTGGAAATTGTTTTCTCCTCTGACCCTCCCTAGTGGCATGCAGTGGTTCTTTAGAAATCTCTGTGGGCAGCATGGTGACCTTGGTCTGTGACGTTCTTCTCTTTATAACCTTCTATTCTTGGCAGAGAAATCAGGCCAGATGCGCATCCTGGAATTACGGGGTGGGTGTCTTTTTGGAAAACCGAAATTCCACAAAGGGCAAATTTCCCAGCTAGGATTTCCTTTCCTGCCAAGGTGTGTCTTACCTTAAAGTTTGGGAACACTGTAAGGAAAAGCCAAGTGTGTGTGTGTGTATGTGTGTGTGTGTGTGTGTGTGTGTGTGTGTGTGTGTGTGTGTGTTTTCTTTGAATTACTAAGCATGTTGAATAACTGGAAAGGGGATTTTTTATCTGCTAATCTTGATAATAGTCAAAGATTAAAATTATTTCAGTAATAAAATAAAAATGAACTTTGTGACTCCACTGAGAGACAGAGAAAAAGGGAGACAGAGACAGAAAATTCCCAGTCAGAGTGGCTCTGAAAACCTACATTTTAAGATCTTTTAAAGCCATCACCTTTTAGGAGAAATTAAAAAAGGAAATAAAGAAAGAAAAACTCCCCTTTGCTTAATGTCCCTATATTTATAATGAATGTGTAATAGTGTACATCCTGTGATAGGATTTTTGCTATTCTAATGAAATTAGAATGTTTAGTCCCTTGGACACAGACCTGCCTCATAGGTTCTTTTATTTGACACAAATCATATGCTATGATATTTATTCAGTTAAAACGATTACCACAATCTATTCTTTGGAAATTTGAACTCTTTTTTCTACATCACTATATAATAATTAGTAATAAGAAAATATATTTTATTACCTAAAATAAGAATACTAAAAGCCTCTCCATTATTAGAATTGACATTATAGTTATGATGAAAAGTCTATTTTTAACCACTTATTTCTACAATGCTGGGGTTCATTTTAGAACTCCTGAGAATCATCAAATTATTTTAATGGATAAATGACAAAAGGTAGAAACACTCAACAATTTCCTCTGTTACCTTTAAATTACTATTTATAAACATTTTATCTGTTGCTAAAAGCCACCATGAGGTTTATACAGAAAGATTCAACAGCAACTCTTTTACATTTTTATGTTTTATAGTGATCTTTAAGAGAATACTTTTCATATCATAATTCCTAGATTTGAAGCAGAAAACCTCCACTGTGATTTCTATTTTGTGCTCATTCCAAGTTTCCCATTAAACTCTAAGCATCAACCATGATTATTGCTGACACTCTGGTATCAGTGAGCCTCAGAGATGTATGCAAAGCTCCAAAAGCTTCACCCAGGGTATCATTATATTAGACGAGCCTAGTCTTCCTCTGAGTTTACTAACTGAAGCACAGAGTCTCTGAACTCAGAAGTCCATGCCTGGCTAGGCAGTCTTGCCCAGTTTTCACAATTTATCACTCTTCTTAATGGCTTTCTTTTAATCCCAACGAAATACTCTGTCTCTTAATTTCACGTGAATATCTTTTACCTGAGAAAATGTAGGAAAAAATGGTAACACTTGTGTAAAATTAATTTCTTACTTCTCCCTCAGTGCAGTGTATCTAAAGAAGCAAAACTTATTGAATCAAGTTTAATGACATAATAAATTCTTCCTTTCCGACAATGCTGTGGCTTAATTCACTGGTGCACTTTAAGCTTTTGCCTTTAGCATCTGATGGGTCATTAGTCTGTATGTAATCCAGCAACTCGGACTCCTCGGAGTCTAAACTCAATCAGCAAGCACCAAATCAGTACTTTCTGAAATATGACTGGTAGGTCAAGTGTCCTCAAAAAGAGTGCCTGGGGCATCCCAGATGGAGAACAGGGCATGGCAAGCAACAAACAAGGACAGAATTTGATGCCGGCGCTCATTAAAGACTGCATTCATTCTAACTCACTAAACAACTAGTCGTCAAGTGATTCGACTTCTACTTTTGATGTTTTCTAGCAGTAAGTCATGCAATAAAATCTGGTGGTATGTGCCAATAGGCTTAACATACATGTCATCGAGTTGAATATATTCTAAGTCACATATTTGCCCCAAGATTCTTTGCCTGATATGCCAAAGCAAAAACAGAACAAAACAAAAAATAAACCATGCAATCACTATCAGTTGTCAGGCTAATTATGGCACATCAACCACACATATGAAGTATGCTCTCTGGTGGATCAAATTAGTCCCCTTTCTTTGAGAGCATCTTCTCAAAGAAATAGAGATATCACTAATAGCTTTCCTGAATTG
Source organism: Glis glis (assembly GCA_004027185.1). Lineage (NCBI taxonomy): Eukaryota > Metazoa > Chordata > Mammalia > Rodentia > Gliridae > Glis > Glis glis. The sequence continues at coordinate 16,451 of PVJS01011661.1, read as the reverse complement.
CCCTTAAGATCTGGGAAAACCATTTTTCTACCATACCTTTAGTGGCTGAAATAGCCAACCTATCCAATCTAATTAGACCTGCCATAGAGCTGCATTCATTTATTCATTCAAATGATACTATATACTGGGAACAGAGGTAAAGGTTGCAGTCACTGTCATCAATGACAAAACAACCAATTTTAGATAAGTGATGTGATGGCGTGCTTTGGCCCACATCATCATTGACATCATTATTATCATTATCCTAGGATACACTTATGTTTTATGTGATCTTTAAAAATTAACATAAATCACACAAGGCAAGACACTAGATGTAACTCAGATCTGACATTATGTGTGGAGAAATAGCAGGAAGAAAATCCTTACCCCTCCCCCGACCTTCTAAAATGGGATTTTCCATTTTCTATAAAAAAACACTTGGTCTCACTTCATTATGGTGTCATCTTCCTAGAGGAACTTAGTAAAAAGACTAGACCCAATAGTTGAATTAAATCACTTTCTTTAGAAACTTAAAAGCCAGCATCTAAAATTGTTGGCTGGCCATGGTCCCTGTGAGCAGATGGAGGAACAGCCAGGGCCACAGTAGCAGGAACACATATAGAGAATCCAGATTCTCAAAGGACGGTGACCACGGGAGCATGAGAAGGGAGGAGAGCGCAAAACGGGGAGCCTGAAAGAGAAGTGAGCAGAGTTAGAAGCAGGAGGGCAGGGGAAGCAAGAAAGGAAGAGCAAAAGGAGAAGAGAAATTGAAGAGTGGGTGGGAGGAAGAACAAGTGAGAAGAGCATTAAACTGCAGCACATATGCCTAAACCCATGAAATTAACATATTGAAAATAATCCAGTGCTTCCTTATAGAGAAAACAGTGGTTGGATCGAGTTGCAGGTCCTTGTAGATGAGGAAGCCAAGTGACACATTGTGGTAGGCAGCCTCAAAAATGGCTCCCAGCATTCCCTGGCTGCTGGTATGCATGTCCATGTGTAATCCGCTCCCATTGCGCGTGGGCGTGGGCTGGGCCTCGTGAGTCACTTCTAACTGAGAAAATGCAGCAAAATTGATGGGATGTCACTTCCAAAGTAAGTTCCAAAAAGGCTCTGGCTTCCATCTTGCTCACCCTTCCTTTCTCTCTCTCACTTGCTTACTGTGAGGAACGTCAGCTGTTATGTTGTGAGCTGCCCTATAGAAAGAGCTACAGAACAAGGAACCGGGGGTGGCCATTGGCCAACAGCCAGCGAGAAATGGAGCATCGGTGCAAAAGTTCCCTAGGAACTGACTCACGCTAACTACTTGAGTGACCTAGAAGCTGCTGCTCCCTCCATTGAACCACAGGATGAGACTACCACAGTGGCCAACTCCTTGATTATAGATTTATAAGAGTCCTTGAGACAGAGCCACCTAAGACACCCATGGATTCCTGACCCACAGAAACTGTGAGATAATAAATTTTTGTTATTTTAAACTGCTAAGTTTTAGAATAATTTATTACAAAAGATAACTAATGCAAATACATAATATGAAAATGACCACTTCAACCAAGATTAAGTTAGTAGGCAGATCACTAAGGCAACCCTATTAGATTAAATAAGAGAATTTGAAGATCCTACATAGGATAATGATAAGAAAGTAGTTTAGATTAATTTTAAGTCTTATCTTGTGTTTCACACAGAAACCTGGGTTGGAGCACCAACTTTGGACTGGGTACTTACTAACAGTGAGATATGGCAAGTCAGTAACCCCTTTATATGTGGGAAATGGCGCTAATAATTATCCCTGCTTGTCAGGACTGTCATGAGATTGGCTTGTGGTCATGTCATGGAAACTACTTTGGACAGTATAAAAACCAGTCATAATGTAAATACTAGGAAGACTAATGCAGTCTCTCTCGCTCATGGACTTTCTCCAGGCTAATAGCATTTTAGCTATTTGCAGCTCCTTAAAAGTATTTCCTCTTTTTTTTAATGAAGCAAAAGATAATATCTCATACTTCTTAAGCTTTGCTACTGGTGAAAGTATCTGATGTTTTTATGTTTTTTTTCTCAAATTCAATGCTTTTCCTATAAATTCCATCTTAAAACTGGCCATTTAACATATAAAAGATTTGATCCAATAATTCTAAAGTTTTCTGAATTTTATTTTAAGGTCTCTATCGTGGGAGGTTCTCTAGAAATAGAGCCTGAAGTAGGAGCTCTCGTTCAAGTGATTTATTAGGGGCATGTTCTGAGGAGGAAAGGAGGGAGGCAGGAGGAGAATGCTGGGCAAGGACTTGGACTGGGCTGCAGGTGGGCTGCAGTTGATCCTGAAGCCCAGTATTGCAAATCACACACAGCATTGGGTCCACCTGGAGGCAAAGAGGCTGGCCTTTGACAAGCTCCTCCCTACCCCTTCCCAGCCAGTCACTGGTCACTGGATGCAGGAGATTCCAGAGAAGGAGGCAGTGCTGAGCTCTCCAGCTACAAGCAAAGCAGCTGGGGAACCTGCTACCAGCCACTGCAGTCACCTAGGCAGGGTGTCAACAGCATCTACTATAAATGTATATATTTCATGCCTTTTTATGTTACTTTATCATCCTTTTTACAAATAGGTCTTAATATGCTAAACAGTTTTAGCTTTTGCTCACTTGTATACCAGCTGTGTTAAATGAGGCATCAGAAAGAGTGGCGGCATGGAAAAATAAAGATTTGTCTCTAATCAGAGTTATAAAACTGAACTCCAGTCAGATAGAAAAGAAAAAGCGGGTCATTGGGAAACTTTTTTCTCCTAATATATAATTATTATGAAATATATATAAGAGATCCCTAAATAAGGCTGAGGCGAGGAGGGCCCCGGGAGGAGGGGAAGGCACAGGATTCAGACTATTAACTCAGATCCCCGGAGAAGCAAAGGTAAAAGAAGCCAAGTCAGCGCCCAGGAGGGGAAGGGCGGAGAGGGAAGGGATGCTTACGACTTGAGAGGGACAATGTAGACAGGACTGTATCTAAACAGTTTAGAATCGCAGGCGTGTCCTGGCTCCATCTCCTGACAAAGCATACTTCCGAGTTTCCCATCAAGCTTTCCTCTGCTTCTCAAATCTGACATAGGCCACTTTTTTCATTATAAATTGTTTACATTTGAAAAGCTCGATCATGAAACATAAGATGGTAAAACTTCTGTTTAACCAGTGGTTATTACTAACACTTCAGCCTCGGCTTCCTGAAACTTTATTGCTCTTGGTGGCATTGAAGGAGGGGTGGGGCTTATTCGTCCAAAGTGTATTTTGATTTCAGTTACCTAAAAGAAATTCCGAAGCTTCAAAACGCACGGGAGGCTTCATACAGGAACCCAAATGGGGAAGTGGAGTCTGGGCTTTATACACTGCACAGAGCTCTCAGCCCCCTCCTCCTCGTGTGGCCCTAAGATCATGCCAACCCTCATTTGTGCTTCTGACGTTAATTAATTTTGGCTTTTTTAGTATATCTCAGAAAAGATTGGCGATTCTCATGTAAAATACTACAGTGGCAATACTGTTTTAGGCAGAATTCCGTCTCTTTCCATCCTTCTCAAACATAAGTTACTGCTTTTTAAAACTATTTCAACTAGGGAATGTTTACGTATGATAAAACTAAAATGTAAACGTGGGTTTAAGGTGATTGCCCAGCTTGCTTTCTATAACAAAATATCTGTTGGTTTTTAAACTTATATTGAAACAGTATGTTAAATTCACTTCTGACAGCATATAAAGATACTGTCTGTCCTAGACACATAAGCAAAATCTTTTTTATGAGCTCATAAAGGCTAGACTTAAGGAATATTTAAGTAGAAGGTAATTCATAGGACACTATCTTAGTCATTCAGCTAACATAGGGAGCAACCACAACTTATTCTTAGATATCTTCTTCTCATTTTTTATATTCTTAGGAAGTGAAAGGTATTTAGAAAAGACCTAAATACATTTTTTTATTATTATTGAACTATCAAAGATGTGCTGCCTTTTGGGACCACCTCATTCTGTGTGTGTTAACCCACTTCAGAGATGGTGGTGGAATGAACCCAAAATGCCAACTTACTATTTGCATTATAAATGGAGACACAAAAGGATATTTTAAAACTTTTGGTTGATCTGGCATATCAAAGATTTCTTTCTGAGCTACTTCAGTGACTGCATTGAAGTAAACTGAAAGCAATAGCTTAAAAGTGGCTTTAAAAGAGTCATAAGAAAAACAGCTTATTTCCATGGAAATCTTCAGTTTACTCTCCAGGCCCCCCTTCTGAGTTGCTTTCCTTTCTTACCCTCTTCTCTATTCGCAGAACTCAACAAGAAGGAAATCTGGAAATTGCTGAATTCATGTGTTAAGCTGGTTTTCACTGGAGTGCAATCCATTTTCCTTGCCTTGTCAAATTTGTACTCAAACTTCCAGCGAGTAGCCTCATTCCTACTTTTTCTTCTATTAAGCTAATGACCAGTGCCAGCTTTGGCTCTTACTGAGCAGCTTGCAATGTCGGCCATTTTCCTCTTCTATGTAAACTACCCAATGAGATTATAAGTCATTGGAGCATCATCTACCTGAGACCCCATATAAGTGTGGCTGGATGTAATTTAAAGCAGAAATTACCAGATCTTAACAAAAGCTACAGCCTCCTTAACATCCCCTTCGTCCTTCATAGATGTATGTATGTGGGTTTTAGTTTTTGTTTTCAAAATGGAGGCCAGGGCTTTCCTAAGGATCATGGGAAAGTGGAAATGGGGCATGGAAGAGTGGCATTTCAAAGCCATTAAATAACTACTGAACATGGTGGAGGCCTCTATGCTGCCTGCAAACTCAGCCTGGGAAGAAGCTCAGGTTGCCATGTTCCTGGCAGTGTCTGTGGAAGAACCTGGACTCCTCCTCCTTTTTTTTATTTATTTTTTCTTTTATCGGTGCATTGTAATCATACATCTTGATGAAGTTCAGGGTGATAGAAGTATACATGCACACAGAACTCAGTGAGCCCTCCCCCAGTTCCCACCCTACTCCCTCCCCTTCCCTACCTTCCTGTGCTTGACACAGTGATTGGCATTGCCTTGGGGAGTGAAGGACTCTTCCTGGGTGCTGAGGATTAAGAAATATAAAATCTTACTATCAGATGATGATGAAGCGGGCAAAATACTGTAGTCACTAAATTCTTAGAAGAAAATACACCTTATACTGAATTTTTCTGAACAATCTCTAACATGGAAATTATGCCCACATTTGACCATTTGTCATCTCAAATTATCATTTTAACTATGTCCTCTTGGAGAAGATATCCTATCTGCCTCTCATATTCCAGTATTTAAGCCAATTTATTATAATAGCTGACATGCATCCACCTACAATACCAAGCTCCTACAAAAGAATCCCAAATTTTGCTTTTTTTCACAATTTTTTGTGCTTTATACTGTTAGAAAACTAATTTGTGTGGGAACAAGTATCTGTTTCTCTCTTTTGGTTTTTCATTGAACTAGCAAATATTGGATATGAAAAGTTGAGGACATAGAAATCTGGTTTTAATTTTACCAACTATTTCAGTGTTGCCCTTTTGGTGAAACATATAATCTCAATTCCAACCTTCCAAATACCCACCCCTCCCCACACCTCAATCACCACCAAAGAAAAAGAGAGAGAAAACAAAGAGGAAAAATAGCAAATATCCCATGGATTTAGTAAATGATATTAACAATAAATTTTGGATAACACTGATGAAGGAAGATTCTAGCATTGACATTTGATGATGTGGAGTTTATTAGACTGGAGGTACATCTCTCTGTACTTAAACAAGGGCATGTAGTATGCAATCATTTCAGCTACACAACAAAATTCATTTTTAGGGTGGTTAGATTCTTAATTTGGGTTTGCAAAGTTCCTATCTATTCTTAAACTATAATGCAAAATTTGTTTCCTAATTAAGCCTAGGATATTTAAAGTTATCTGTCAAACTGCCGGTATTGTTTTTTAATAGACAAGCCCCTGCAAAGACACCTGTATATTGCTAACTGTGGTATCACACCTAGCCAAACTGAAGCCAAAATATGAACCTTATGAATTCTAAATGCATTTATTCAATATCTATCAACTTGTCAACCTTTCCAAAGTGCAAATTCATAAAAATCATAGAAATTGGTATTTTCTTAGGGCTGCATAAAGCCTCAAATTATATTTGGCAATGACTCATTCTAGAGGAAAACTTTAGTAATGTTCTATTATTGCCACATATTCCTGTGCCCGTGTTAGAAACACCTCAGTATCTTTCCCTTCTGCCACCACCTCCTACCTACTTCCTCCAGAGTTATGAGACTTAAGGCCATGCTATAATGACCTCGGCTGTATTTCACTTAGATTTCGTTCCAATGTCACCACTAAGTTCTCCTAAAAGCACACCTCCTTTAAATCATCCATCTAAACTTCTAAGGGGAAGGCTGCCTGTCAGTAAAAAGGAAATAAACAAAAATTCATAATAATGCAAAGAAGGCCAGAAGCATTATATATGAGCAACCTGTTCTAGTCTTAGCCCCAGCTGGCATTTGTAAATTCTCCACTTATAGGACCACTCACTGAGGTCATAAACTATGTTGAACACTAGAGGCTTCGTGCAGATTCTTAAGAAATAATTATTAAAAGGAATTTTTGAAAAACTTTATCAACACTATTAATATCTACCTGGCTTAACTGTTTCATAGATTTCAAAAATTAAAGAAAATAGAAAATGAATGACACTTTTAAAAGCAAATAGCAAGAAGCAAGGTAAGCTGCCGACTTGCCAGGGAAATGAAGTTTCCCAGGAATTATCCCTGTATTCATGTTTAGGACGAGAAATTAAAAAATATAAGAAGTTACTACAAATTAGCATTTTACTTAATCACCTTACTCTGTGAGACTGACACATTGCCAAACACAAAAATAATTTTTTAAAAAAAAGATAAAAATATTTTCATTTGGAGAAGAATTTATCAAACTTTCTAATTAGTATAATTTAAAAGTTTATTTGGTATAGTTTCTTAAGATTCCATATAAATCAGAAGTCAAAATGTCACTTATAGATCTTTACATTTAAATAGACTTGTTCAGCAAATACATACTGGGAAATGTTGGTCTGTGAAATGTTGTATATTTAACCATGATGGAAGAAAAAAAAATGGAAAAAGATCTACTCTTCCCCATCCCTCCACCCAGGAAAGAAACACATTCTATGGATGGAGACATTTAAGTTGATGGGTATCCACAAACAAGTGCTAAACCCTGTGAAATATAACCAATCTGATTCTAATGGTAAACATTTTATTGTTCATTTCTAACACTGTCTGTAATAATCCCGAATTTTTTTTTAATTCCACCATACTAAAAATTTCAGAAAGGAGTAAAATCTAGATTTTTGCTGCAAGAACACAGGGTTGCTCTCACTGGGCCTGAGAGAAAGGCCGACCCATCCCCCACCTCAGGTGCAAACACACTGGAGTGGGTTTTCCTGTTATTCTGAAGTATGCCTTTCTTCCCATATTAACAATAAAAGTTTGGTGTGCTATCAGCCTGCAGAAGTTCCTTCCTGAGCACAAGTGTGTCTTATCTGTTGAGAAATTCTAACACCAGGTAGGCAGTTGTTTATGTCAAAAAACATCTCTCTTAGACAGATAACTGAGTGTTACGAGAACCTTGATAAAGAAGTCAGTTCTCTGTGCAACTATACAAAACATTGCTAATATAAGATGGCTTTCAGCCAGGAGTGGTGGCACATGCCTGTAATCCCAGTACTTGGGAGGCTGAGACAGGAGGATTGCAGGTTCGAGGCCAATCTAAGCAACTTAGCGAAACCCTCAGCAACTTAGTGAGACCCTGTTTCAAAATAAAAAAATAAAATAGGGCTGGGAGTCTAGCTCAGAGATAGAACGCTCCTGGGTTCAATCCCCCGTACCAAAAAAAAAAACAAAAACAAAAAAAGATGGCTTTCTATCTGGAAAGACTACTACGCATGCCTATGATGGACATTTCTACAGGCAACCTTGTCACATGGCCATGTTCTTAAAGTTCTCCAACAATTGCATACCCCAACTTAGCCCCTGTGTGGTTTACCTCTGCTTGGTTTCCACAGTCCAGTCAAGAAAAGGTGAAAGACTGATTGCTACTCCCTAAACACTTCTCTCTTTCTCCTACCTTTTCACATGGGGACCATCCTATGAAAATAATTATAATGCAAACTAGGCCATTTACCTCTGCTTTTCCCCTGCATCTCAGCCTGGGCTGGCAACCTATGCTACTCACCTACCCAACTTATCACCTCCTCCTGCTCCTGAAAGGCCATCAGTCAGACAGACTAACTTAGGCTCAAGTGCAGACACATTCTGGTCTACCCTTCCATGTAACTAACAATCTTCTCCAAATTTAAATTTACAAGTCACCAGGCAAGATTGCAATCATTCCTTTATTATTTCTTAAATAATAAGTATGTGCTGGATACTGTCCTCAGGTTACAAAGATGAATAAGAGAGTCCTTATTCTCCTGATGCTCAGAATTCAGTGGAGTCAGCAGGTATTAGCAGTATGGCAGGTGATAGGGTGGTATACAGGATATAATGGGAAAATACAGAATTTTCCCATTAATGTAATAGGAAAATCCAGGCCCCAACTCTCCTGGTGCCATCAGGGAAGGGGCTGAGAAAGACACCCTAGAATCATGACTTCTGATGTATAAAATAAGGAGTAAGGAAGCAAAGAAGGGTGAGATGGGCATTCCAGGGGAAGGACCAGCCTGAGCAAAACTCTGGAGGTGGGACACTATATGGCGTGCAGCAGGAATTGCCAAGGTCTGGTTCTAGTGTTAGAACTTCAAACCAATGGGAGAGATATTTTTAGTTGAGTGTTGTGAGCGTATTTAGTCACCCTCCTGAAGCTGCAACTTCCTTTTCTGAGAATGAGACCAGCCCTAACTTCAGGATTTCCCTTCCTCTCACAAAGACTCCTGCAAAGGATATTCTTCCTCTCCTTTAGAATCCAGAGTACCCAGAAACCCTTCCCTAACTAAACTAGTCCATCCATTCCACCAGATTGAACTGTCCACATAACCCTTTGTATGTATTTTTATATCATTCTTGATTTTTTGCTTCTCTCCCACACAACACTTTAGGGCAGGAGACTTGCATACTACTTCTTTCTCTTCCTCCTTCCAGAACATTTTAGACTTCTGTAAACACTGTCAATTTGTCATCAGATTTAGCATCTTCATAAAGAGAAACAGATCATTATGTTTTCATACTTGTTTCTCAGACAATACTTTTGAGATAGAGATATTAGCAAAGTAATTCACCCCAGGAGTTCGGTGCTCAAGGTTATTTAGATAAAAAACAGTAATCAAACTGGAGACCCCCTTAAATGCCTACACTTGATCAGGCCTTCTGTACCCATGATCTCATTTAATCTTCACAGTAATATCATAGCATCAGGATTATTGCATCTATTTTATAGAGGAGAAAATTTAAGCTAGAGAGAGTAATTTCCCTGGTAGGAAAGTTCCAGAAAGCATCCCTACAGAAGAGACGCTTGATAACCAAAAGTGACTGGGACTTAATCATGGAAAGAAAGGAGAAAAGGCTTTTTCAAGAAGAATAGGGCAGAACCAGTATTCAAACCTACATTTATCTCTTAAAAGTTGACAGTCTGCATAGTTTTAATTCCATGCCGGTGTGGTGGCACACACCTATAATCCCAGCACTTGGGAGGCTGAGACAGGATGATCGAAGGTTTGAAGTCAGCCACAGCAACCTCATGAGGCCCTCCACAACTTAGTGAGATCCTGTTTCAAAATAAAGAATAAAATAGGGCTGGGGTGTAGCAAAGAAATAGAATGAGCGTTCAATCCCCAGCACCACAAAAAAATAAATGAATACATAAGTTCAAAATAATACAATTTTAAAATACATGAGCAGCCTTCGAAGAGTACAAAAAAAAAAAAAAACAAGTGAAGTACAAAAAAACAAGCGAAATACAAAAAAAACTGGCATGGTGGTCCACACCTGTAATCCCAGTACTTGGGAATCTCAGACAGGAGGATCACAGGTTCAAGGCCAGCCTCAGCAATGTAGTGAGGTTCTCAGCAATCTATCGAGACCTTGTTTCAAAACAAAAAATAAAAGGGCTGAGGGTGTAGTTTGGAGGTAGAATGCCCTGGGTTCAATCTCCCATAACACACACACACACACACACACACACACACACACACGCACACAAACACACACACAGTGAAAACTGGTAATTGAGGTGTTAAATCCATTATTTTTCCTGAGCTTCTTATACAAATAATAATGAACACAAATTCCCTCAGGGTAATCAAATAAGGAAAGTTTCTTATAATAGAAATATTTCAGCTACTAAGTTAAAAGAAATTATATTAATAGAATTACTATATTATAGCTTCTAATGAATTAAGGGGTCTGGACAACAATCAAAAATGACTACTAATATAACAAAAAGAAAGACAGTCAGATATTATTTGCTTCCTGATAGAAATTCACTATACCTCTATGAAGTATATTGCTAAAAAAATAAAAGCCTGAACCTAGTCACGCTAGGCATCAATTTACAGGAAATAGAAGAGACCTAGGAACATGTTAAAAGATCACACAGAAATTTAATCATTAAAATCAGAAAATTCACAGGGAAAATGACCCAGTTTCTTCACCAAATCGCTATTAAGAGAAAAGAATAGAAGGAAACCTATAGATTAAAAGAGACTTAAGAGACATATTCACCAATAACTATCTATGGACCTTATTAGGGCCTAGATTGAAACAAACTTTTATACACACACACACACACACACACACACACACACACACGGCAATTGAAGAAATATAAACCTTGACTTGCTACTGAATATAATTAAGGAATTTTTGTGAATGTTTATTTAGGTGGATTAATAGTATCTCAGTTGCCTTTTAAGTAGTTTTTAAATTTTAGAGATTATATTTGGAAATGCAGGTAAAATTGTACCAGCGATTTGTCTCAAGGGAATCATGTCCAAACAAATTTGAATGTGTATAGACAAGATAAAGATTGGCCATGAATTGATGGTTGAACCTTGATGGAGGTCAGTATGCTCTTCACTACGTTTTTTTTTTTTACATTTTTGGAGCATATATAAATTTCAATAGTATTTCATATAATTTATTATTAGCATAATCATAACAGAGAGTCGTTTAAGTCTCTGCTGTTGCTCTTGCTCCTCTCTTCCTCCTCCTCTGGAGATTCTTGGCCCTTTGTGAAGTCTAGCCTTCTCTTTCAAAGGCTCAGTAGAAATACAACCATCCAAGACTACCCTCTCTCAGGAGAAAGGATCGCCTGAGCCACAGGGCTGCCCTTGATTATCATCATCCTCCCTCTTTCTGAACCAAAATATAGTTCGGCCAACTCTGAAATATGCTAGCAGAAGACATATATTTTCAAACCCTGAGTTTCAGCAGCCTGAAAAGTGCACACCCTTCAAAACAATTTAGATTACACCCTGTCACACCCCTTCCTCATTTTTCAACTTCACTTTTTACCATCCTGCATTTTGACATGATGGACATTTACAGTGATCAGCAAGGACATAGTCCTTCTCCTTGGTAACCGTGAGTTTACTTATTGTTTACTTAGAAAAGCCCAGAGTCCATGGCATGCAATCTCAAACAGGGCCCCCATGATCATTGGGTTCATGCTTCTCATTTCCTGGTGGCAGTGAGTTAGGCTCTAATAGGTGAGGGGACTTGCCCAAAGCACATACTGAAGGGAGGTGCCAGCCCTGGACTCTCTAAAATTACAAATGCAACTTTCCTTTCCAATTCTCTTTCTCCAGAGAACAACACAAGCACTCACAGCTATGGCTTTGTGATTCCTTTCCATCAGTGTGCCCGCAAAGAGTACAGTCCAAGTTGAGTCTCTTAAGTCCACCTCCTCTTCCCCTGCCCACTGAGACAGCATTGCTAATGAGCAACAGCAGGTCCTCCTGAGGCAGAGGAGCTCAGAGGCTTGACAATGCTGCTGCTGAGCCATAGAATGGCTGGCTCCATGAGCAGCGTAGGGAGAGCCATGCTTCCTCTTGAAAGATGCCAGGTGTGCCTCGAGCAGACAATGTTTCATGCTTCCTTTCTTTTGACCCCCTTTTAGTGCTTGCATACCTTTCCTGACTTTATAGTTATCAAAAGTCTCTGGTGTGAAAAAAAAGATTGCTAGTACACGTTTTAAGCCCTCTTTCCCTCCCCTTTGACATGAAACAGATCTGAGATGAATGAAATTACCATTCTTAATTACTGCCCTGGCATCAGTCATTTCTGAGCTGAAGCAATTGCCTGAGTGACCACTGAAGATAATGTTTGAACTTTTTCTGTGTTAATTTTCCATAAATGCATAAAAATGCTCTCATCCCATTCTATAAGTTGTATAGTTTTCAAAAAAATAATAAGTCCTAGAATATTAAGGGAATTGCATTGTCTCAGAGGTGGTGAGGACATTACCAAGAGGTAGGCCTGGGTCTAGGGGACCCGAAACCCATTCTTCCATGCAGCCCAGGAGAGAGGAACGTGCATCCCCATGCATGCCCTTCTTAGCTCAGAGGGAGTAAATCTTCCCAGTGGGCTGGTAGGATGTCTGGGCCATCTAGTCTTTAGTTCTCCTTATGATGCTCTAGGAAAAAGGACAAAATAAATTCTGTGCTTTTTGAGAGAAAGGGAGAGCTGTAAGTGGTTGAGGGAGACCAACCTCGGCATGAACCTGGTATTGGGTGTGTATGAATGGTTCATGACTCTCCTGCTGAATGTTCATGACTCACCCAGAACATGGTGAGGCTCCAACGTAAACCATGTCCTCAGGCCTCACCCTCAGCCCCTGCCACAAGCTTATTCACACATGATGTGCTAGCTTGGCACCCAAAACCCCAAATCATCTGTGAGTCAGAGCTTGTTCTGTGGACACTTGAGACTCGCACTCCTGATGCTTGGCCATGACTTTCTTATTTGCACCAAGGAAGGGGACATGGGAAGTGAGGGGGCCAAGCTGTTGCCTATGCAGTAAAGGATATGAAGCAGGACCACAGGATCCAAGCAGAAGATTTTCCAAGTTTAGCTCTCCCAGAGGAGGTCAAAGGCTCCAGGGCCGGACCACTGAGCATTAAGCCCAGCTTTGTCCCTTAGCATATGGGTGATCTGGGCCATGCCACCCATGCCTCAGCTTCCTCATCAGCCAAATGCAAACAAAATAATGCCTGCCATAAAAATCTTACTGCTATTAGCTGGGTGTGGTGGCACACCCCTTTAGTTCCAGCCCTGAAGCAGGAGGATCACTAGAGCCTGGGAGTTGGAGACCAGCCTGGACAATATAGCAAGGTCCCTTCTAAAAATAACAACAACAACAAAATACTTACTGTTGTTAAAATAGTAACACCTAAAATGTTTATATAAAAAGTACTGCTATTCTTTTTCCTTAAGAATATCTTTACTTAACACCATCTATGTCATTGATATATAAACCGTGAAGTTTTGCCCATCAACCCGTTGCAACAAAGATGATGAGAGAACCATATTTGGACAGCTTTGTTTATTACAAGCTCATTCAACATTTCATATTTGGCTATGGAAAACAAAATAAGTTGGAAACCAGTAACCAATAAAAACCACAATGTTATCTTCAGGGAATTTAAAATTACAATCTTTAATAAGTGATCTTTTCATATAATTCTACTTTAAAACTATGTCTAGGTATATTTTCTTTAACTTTAAGGTCCGTGAGCTTATTTATCTTCTTGTTAAAGTTCAAAATCTAATTTCTAACACAGGTTACTTACTGTAATAAACTCTAGAAGTTTTAAAATGACAGGTTGAAAGATACAATTTTTTAGAGTTATGAATTAATAGCTATATATGTCAAAGACTTTGAAAGTGCCAACTTTTTCATATTTATAGATATATTATTGAAATGATAAAAAATGAACTGCGGAAAGAGGAAAGAACTGAGAAGCACATATAATGAATCAAACATACTTAACAAGACACGTACAGACACTTTGGTGTGCATCTCTTTTATTACGTTACATTAATCAAATACTACTAAAGACATCCATCTGAGCAAAGTGTCACAATGATATTCTATAAAAACATTCTTTTGAAAAGAGTCCGTCCTGACAGCTATATCAACTACATTGTCTTAAGTGATTGTCAGACCCACACTTCTCAGAAATTAAGACAATTTATGTATGTGCTCTTGAGCTCTCCTCTCCCTCCGCCCACTTCTTCCAACCATAAGCCCGCCAAGGCTAGTTTTTTTAAAAGAAATAATTTAATTGGAGAATATGCACAGACTCTCATAAGGACTCATAAAATTCCGGTGTAAATGATTTTTAAAAATTTTTAAGCATGATATTCTATCTAGTTAAGGTTTTGCAAATTATAATAGAAAATTATGATTACTTTGCAAAAAAAAAATGAATCTGACCTAAAGAGGATTTTTTCCTAACGTAACACAGACCTGGTGGTTGTACATGGTTATGATGAGCCAGCTTTTCATTTTCCTGCTGATAAACTACCTAATAATTGTAATTTTTACATTCAGTTATTCATAATGTGCATTTAGATTTCTCTATTTAAATACTATTACAGTCTTACTGTATGGAAAACTGAATCTATCACTTAATATTTAATGTTGCAATGAATACACATAAGAGCAAACAGATGAAGAAGATATATACTACCTCAGAATCTGTAGCCATCGGACGATGAGTAAAACATAGTATATTATTACATGTACCACCCATTATAGGCAAGTAGTTCAGAAAAATAACAATACTGTATCTAAAAACACATCTTCTCTTTATATAGCACAAATTATTTAACGGATATTTCCAGATAATAGGTCATTATACCTATGGCTTGGTTTGTGTTTTCTAACTTCCAACGATTTAGATGCTGAACTTATTTTACCCTAAGAAGAGAAACTTCAAAAAACTTTAGGTCTACAAGTTTATCTTAACTGGTATGCAAGTGAACATTGAAAAGCTAAAACTGAAAGCTAGTAGCTAATTGTGAGACTGATTTTCTTATCTTTATTTTTAAAGAACACTTATCAGGAAACATTGATAGCAAATAGAAAGAAGGTAAAGGTGTCCAGGAACTGCTTAGCTCCCTCTATATAAAATGCATTTGGGAAGAAAAAAAAATTGGCAACTTGCACTTTTGCCTTCATATAGATTCAATTTTCTCTGCCAGTTTAAAGACAAAGTTTTTAGTATTTAGATTACCTGCCTCCCCAAGAAGGAAAAAAAAAAATCAACTCACCAATGAGCAGATCATTTTGCAGTTTGAGGTCAAATGGCTAGAACCCTGTTTTCTGTAATTGTTTAGAAAGAAAATCCAAAGTGTAGACATGATGATTTTGAAAATTGTGCTGAGGCCACCTCTGAAATCTCGTTTTCTTGCTACAGGACACTATGAGCGTTCTTTTTGGTCCTTGGAACATTTAAGAAGACCAACTCCACTTATTGCTGTCACTCCCACACAAGCCTAATAAGGGCCGCCTATGTGCAATTCATCCCTACTAATCTTCATATGCTAGGTGATTTCTTTCTTGTATATGAAAGTACAATAACCTGGTTTTAATAACTGTCATCATTTGTCCAATAAGTCAAGTCCAAATTTCAAAGTATGACAAGTTCTCGCTTCAGAGTTTACACTTAAAAGTTAGATTTATTTTTCTCTGATTAACTTTTGAACATGGTTTTTAAAAACTTATCATAGCCGGGCGTGGTGGCGCACGCTTGTAATCCCAGTACTTGGGCGGACACCGGAGGATCCAGGTTCGCGGCCAGCCTCAGCTACTTAGTGAGGCCCTCGGCAACTTCGTGAGACCCGGTTTCAAAATAAAGTATAAAAAAATAGGGCCGGGGGTGTAGCTCGGAGGTAAAACGCCCCTGGGTTCAATCCCTGGTACCGCAAAAATAAAAATAAAAACATCATAAACTGGGCATGTTGGTACACACCTGTAATCCCAATACTTGGGAGACTGAGACAAGAGGAATGCAGATTTGAGGCCAGTCTCGGCAACTTAGGGAGACCCTCAGCAACTTAGACTGACCCTGTTTAAATAAAATTGAAATAACTTAGGGCTGGGCGTATAACTTAGAGGTAGACTGCCTCTGGGTTCCATCTCCAGTACAAAAAAAAAAAAAAAAACTTGTCATAATCGTGTCAGTGTTCTAGATGTCAAAATATGATTTTATTTGATGCTGTTTATACTGAAAATGGACTTTTTTTTTTTTTTTTGCGGTACCGAGGATTGAACGCAGGGGCGTTCTACCTCCGCGCCACGCCCCCGGCCCTATTTTTTCTATGCTTTATTTTTGAAACCGGGTCTCACGAAGTTGCGGGGGGCCTCGCTAGGTAGAGAGAGAGAGAGAGAGAGAGAGAGAGAGAGGAGAGAGGAGAGAGAGAGAGATTGATCGCACG
>PVJS01011660.1:0-45311 GCA_004027185.1 Glis glis | reverse complement strand
TGTGAGTGTGTGTGTGTGTGTGTGTGTGTGTGTGTGTGTGTGTAAGGGGGCACACCTGCTTCTGTGCTCAGCTGCAGAGTTCGGTGGGAGACAACCTTTTAGGGCCTGCTTCATTATGAGCAAAGTGGAAAGGCCTCCCCAGGAAACCAGAAGCTACTGGAGGGGTCTTCTCCATAAGTCCACTTTAGGGTGCAGGCGTTATATTTCTCTAACCCAGAATCAGGGTCTTTCTCACTAACAGTTTTTCTTGGGGATGAGAGGTACTACTTTCAAAAAAAAAAAAAATCTGAGCTCTGTAGTTTGAATATGAAACTTCTGTGAAATTTTGAAGATTTATGCCACATCTGAGTGTCTTCCACTCAGTGTTACCTGTCTGTTGTTATCTGGCCCGTGACAGGAAGAGGGTTGGGTGAACAGTGGCCAGGGCCCCTTGCAGGCCAAGCCTGGTTCGTCTTCCTACTCTTCTGTTCCGGCTTCTCTGCTGGAGTGAGTGGTGTTGGTGACAGAGCCCCCAGCATTTGTGATGTTTGTGGTGGTGACGTCTCATTGCCCACAGTGTGTGCATCGAGTACAGTCACCTGCTTACCCTCACAGCCAAAGGTAGTCAGCTGGTGAGGTCTGGGTGGGGGAGGGCTTGATAAGGGACTAAAACCAGCTGGCTCATCTAGGGGTCCAGCCCTTAGCATTGGTGACGTAAGCGCAGATGAGCCACAGTCCAGTTTGGCTTGAGCCTGTGCATAGGTTTAGGCCTTTTTTTTTTGTGACCTTCAATGTCCTTGCAGAAGCGTCATCACCACTAGACCTGAATAGTGAAGATACCACCAGTGCATGTACACAATCATCTGTTCACTGGAAGCTTAAGGAGGGGAAAGTGTAAACAAGGTTTCTTTTTTTTCTTCCTGTGTGTGTGTGTGTGTGTGTGTGTGTGTGAGTGAGAGACTGGGGTTTGAATCCAGGGGCATTCTACTTCAGAGCTATACCCCTAGCCCTTTAAAATTGTTTTTTGTTTTGTTTTGAAATAGGGCCTTGCTAAGTTCCTGAGGGTCTTGCTAAGTTGCCGAGGCTGGTTTCAAACTTGCGATCCTGCCATCTCTGCCTCCTAAGTACTGATATTTCAAGCATGCACCACCACATCTGGCTTTAAGTAAGGTATTTCTTATATACTCCAGGTGGTAGAAGAGCTAGCTACAGGGGACTAGGTAAGCATGGGCAAGGATCCACTCATTTCTCTAAGCACTGGTACCAGTCCTGGGGTGCTCTGTGGTCATATAAATGGGGAGTATTCTGCAGTGCACATTGCCACATTAAAGGCTCTGAGAAGCTCTGCAGTAACAGAATCTGTTTAACTTTGTTTAACCTAGTGCTTTGGACTATAGGACTCTTTTTACATATCACTTATTAAGGTCTTATGAGGGACAATTTGAGAAATGTCAGTACAGTCTCCTTTATCTGGGAGACTGTCCAGTGGTTCAGAGAAAGTCACCTGATCTGGGTCAGCGCGGGTTTGAGAGCTTTGAAAAGGTGTACATGTACATGTGTGTGCACTGGGGGTGTGGCAGAGAAGGGCCCAGCAGGTGGCTTCTATTGAACTTGGCCCTGTCTGTATCCCTATTGGTTTTGTGCTTGTGGAGAAGCTTTTGTCCTGGCTGGAAAACACTGAATAGCAGCTACATCTGTCGTGCCTGGGAAGCCTGGGAAGCGGCACTTTGCAGTGTGGGGGTGAACCAGCAGTCAGCAGACACCCCTGCTTGAGGCCCCGGCTGCCTAGAGCTGCTCAGTATTGGTGAAGGGAGGGGCTGGGGATCCAGAGGCAGCTGCTTGCTAATCTTGGAAGTGGAGGGGAACAAGATTTAGCTCCCTTATCTCTCTGCAGTCTCCTTTTCTGACTGGGGAGATGCTGTTGATCTTGAAGCAGGTGGGCTGGAGGTTTCTTCCCTCTTTACCCCACTCTCTCCTGGAGCGTGGACCAGGACAGAGGCACTGGGCTTGCCTCTACCCAGGGAGCTGAGATGAATGAAGGCATTTGGGTTTGAATTTAAGGAAGAATTCAGCATTGTGCAATAGATTTACTGAAGTTGGTGGAATTTTGTAAACATTTGAGAGCCTGGGCTAAGATTGTTTTTAGACCATTGGTGGTGGGAGCTGGTAGGAATGAGTGGTCCCCAGATACCCGTCTTCCTGAGAAATGCCTGGGCGGCCTCACTGGTTCTTCTCTTGTAACAGACCCAGGCCCAGGGGATTCCCGAGCCTGCTGCAGGCCTCAGGCCCTTCTGGCCCGGGAGTGCCTGGAGGCCATGGTTACTTCTTAGGAAATTGGCAACTGGGAACAAATGGGAATGTGGGGTGGGAAGTCATCCTTCCTGGGGTATGGGACATTTCCAGTACTGGAGAACTCAGTGTAATTAGGCAGGGCCAGGATTTCCTATCTGTTTGATTTTTGTGCGTGTGTGGTGCTGGGGATTGAACCCGGGGGCAGTCTACCTCCAAGCTACACCCCCAGCCCTATTTTATTTTTTATTTGGAAACAGGGTTTTGCTAAATTGCCAAGGGCTTCACTAAGTTGCAGAGGCTGGCTTTGAACCCGTGTCTCAGCCTCCTAAGTACAGGGATTACGGGCATGCACCACCACACCTGGCTCTGTTTGATTTAATGTTTTGGGCTGCTTGCCCCCTTTGGAACTTCCCACAAGAAGAGTTCTGTCCTTAGCAGGTTAGGACGAAGTGTCCTTCGTTTCCAGCCCTCTGGCGGCTCCCTGCCTTTCCTCAGCCACAGCCAGAGGCCCAGCCACTCAGACTGGGGAGGAGCGAACCCAGCCCAGGGATGGTTGCCACTTGTTAGTGGAAAAAGGGCAGATGCTGTTCCCATCTCCCTCCACCCACCTGGAAGTTCAGGGGGCCAGCTTTGGTGTATTAGCTGCTGCCACCAACTTGGTGGGAGCACTTGCAGACTCCCAGGATCCAGTGTCTGCAAGAACCAGCAGCCCTGGCCCTCGGGACTTGCTGTGGCTCCCAGGGAGGGCGCCCCAAGCACTGCTGCCACTTGGTGAGCTCAGGAACCTCTGCGCTCATTGAGGTGGATGTGGGGTGAGGGGGAGATGGCCAGGGCACAAGAGAGGAGTGTGTGATGACGCCCTCCTTTCCCCATCAGAGCTGGGGATTCATCACTGCTGCCGGGAAGACCTTCAGGCCTCTTCTTCCAAATTGGTCATAATGGAAATTTTTTCTTACCCTCTGGGTTGGGCTTTACTTGTTCAGAAGAGTCTTCAACTTTTCCAGGTTATTGTAGTGTAGGCCAAGCTGTCCCTTAGTGCCGGGAGGCAGGGCAGTGTCTGAGCCCCATCATGTAGTCGCTTCTCTCACCTCTCCCTCCCTAGGACTCTGACCAGCCTGGCAGACGTTTGTGGTTCTCACCAGTGCAGTTGCTGGGGACAGGATGACACTGTTCTCTCGCTTTCCTCTTTCCCGTAGTCCCCAGCCTTGCTGGCCCCATTTCCTGTCATGGTCCTGCTTGCAGCTGTGGCACACCTGGATCTAGACAGGGTGTCCTGTTGTCCTCTGTGATGAGGACCCCAGATTTCCCCTAGGTGACTGACCACATTATTCCAGAGGAGGAGCAGGACTTCCCCCACCCCCAGGCACTCCAGAGACTTCCTCCGGGCTTCCCTCTTTGGAATCTTGACATCTAAGCAGCCTGCCCCACCTCTTTCTCTGGTGGGAAGAAAGTCCCGCCAGAGGTGGTTTGGGGTTTGTGAGGTAGTGGTCATTAGTTTGAGAAACATGTATGTATCCCTCTTCTTTAAGACCTGGGGCCAGAAGCACTAGACTCTCCAGTTTCCTTGGAAACCAGAGTGGCTGAGGCAGAGAAAGAAGGGGCTGGGTGCGATACTGAAATCTAGGAGCCGTTCCCTGGGTCCCCTGTGCCTTTCCCTGGAATCCAGAAGGGTCTACTCAGGTGGGCTAGGCTGTCTTAGATTGTATAGAGAGGAGTCAGAGTGAAAGCAACTGGTCTCTAGGTGTTCAGCAAGTTTGTTGCAGAACTAGGGCGAGAACCAGGTCGGTGTGCTTTCTGGAACCTTTTTCTATCACCTGGTAAACTCCAGCATGTGTCCTTGAGGTAAAGAGTCATAGAATAGATAAACCATGTCATAGAAAACCTGACAGTCTTCTATAATCATGTTTAAATGATCTGCATTGTTGTGGGCAGAGGGAGGTAGTAGAACAGGTAACATTAAAATTCTTGAAATTGAACTTTTCAAAAATCAGTGATTTATTTTTCCTCCAGCAATCTTTTTTTTTTCTTCCAGCAAGTATATCCCTGTAATTCTCTTGGGCTCCCATAATGTTTTGTGTCCCAGAAACCTGCTGTGTATATGGAGGTGGGGGTGGGGGGTAGATAGAGGAGGGCACTTCTGCTCTTTGATTCAGTGTTTGCTGTGGCTAATCTACACAATGGATCATCCACATGCAGACAGTTGGGAGCTGCCTGCACCCAGGCTGGGCCAACCAACCTTCCTTCCTTCTTTCCTTCCTGCCCCAGGGGCATTCTGCCTCTGGGCAGAATAGCTGCACCCCACCCTATTTCTTTATTTTGAAACAGGATCTCACTAAGTTGCTGAGAATCTCACAAAGTTGCTGAGGCTGTCTTCGAACCTGTGATCCTCCTGTCTCAGCCTCTCAAGTACTGGGATTATAGCGTGTGCCACCATGCCCGTCTCCCGGGCCCTTTCTTTGAGGACATGTTGCTAGAACAGCAGACTCCTTGCTTTTTGCTTGTGCAAAACCACTGGAGCTCGCTGAAGCTGTGTTTGACATCTGTTTTCTCTGGTTCCTGTCTAGAAAAGTGGTTTTCAGAGATGTGTATAAGTAGACCAGCAGAGCTGGAAAGCATGTGGGATCCTTTGAATTGATGCTTCCCTTGTCCATCGATCCCTTCAGCAAAGGCCAGAGGGGGCAGGGGCTGCAGTCAGGGACTGCATGGAGCTGGTCCCACGGGAACAAAAGCTTATGACGGCAAAGGCCTGAGCACCAGCCTCATGTGTGCTGTCTCGGCCAAGATTGCCTGTTCCCAGGTCAGCCTGGCCTTTTGCAATTCTGGCCTTGAGAGGCCCCCATGTCGGCTGCAGCCAGCCGTCTCCTTCTCCTTGCACTGTCCTCCATGACCTTCCAGCCGCCTCTCCTTTCCCTTTGGGTGCTCACTCCTGCTTTTTACTTCCTCCTTCCCACAACATTTTATTGTGAAACATTTCAGATATGTGGCAAACTTGAAAGAATTGTACAGTGAGCACCCATATGCTCCATTACCTAAACTCTCCATTAACCTTTTACTATATTTGCTTCATCATGTCTCTTTCCATCGTTCAGTTTCTCTATCCATTTTCAGTCTGTCTTTTGGGGATGCATTTCATAGTAATTGCAGACATCAGTGCACTTTATTCCCCAATATTTCAGTTTACATAGGCATTAATTAGAGTTCAGTATTTGCTCCTGCATTTGTGTTATTTTTTTGTGGTAAGATGTATATACCAGTGAAATGTACAAATCTTAAGGTATCATTTGATGAGTTTTGATAAATGTCTCCATGTGTACAACCCAACCGTCTGCAAAATATAGAACCAAAAGTTTTTTACCGTAGTTAAGTTCCCTGTGGAAAGTATGTTTCTTCCCAGTCATCTCCATGCCTACCCCCTGCAGGTAATTACAGTTCTGATGTATTTTCATCATAAATTAATTTTGCCTCTTCTGGAACTTCATATAAATGGGATAATCAGGATGAACTCTTTTGTGGGAGGTTCATTCACATGGTTGCATATATCAGCAATTTGTTCCTTTTTATGCCAAATAGTTTTTCCTTGTGATTTACTTATCCATTCTCCTGTTGATGGGC
Source organism: Glis glis (assembly GCA_004027185.1). NCBI lineage: Eukaryota > Metazoa > Chordata > Mammalia > Rodentia > Gliridae > Glis > Glis glis. The sequence goes on along the minus strand of PVJS01011660.1, from coordinate 39,428 downwards.
ATTCGGTTGTTCCCAGTTTTTGGCTATGATGAATGAAGCTCCAAAGAACAGTCTTGCACAAGTCTTTCTGTGAGCATAATGTTTTCATTTCTCTTGGGTAAAGACACCTAGGGATGTGATTGCTGGGTTATGGGAGGCTCTTGCTTCTTATTCCTATGGGACTGTCTGCCCTGCCCTCTCTCTGAACTCTGCATCGAAGAATGTATTAGAAAGTGCCTTGTAGCTTGTCTAGATTAACCTCTTATCCAGTGTAGAATTCCCTTTGAGAGCCTGACTTCTTGGCATGACCATTTTCAGAGAGTGGGACTTAACCACCTTACAAGACTCCTACTATTGTGGAATAGTTCCTTGGATTTCTCCCTTGAGGAATCACATAGGACAGGTCTAAGTTAGCCTCTTTTTGAGAAAGTCCTATGGAATTTTAGGCCTGTTATTACATCCAGTTCCTCACCTGCTCCTTCAGAGTTTCTCTTCTTCAGGCAAACTGCCCCAGTGTATTGAACTGCTTCTCTTGTGGCATGGTTCTCAGAGTTCTCCGTTGGAAGTTTAATACTCCTTTTCAAATGTGTTGCCCAGAACCAAGCACTGGAACCTAGTTGTGGTCTAGATGTGGATTCTAGATGTGTGAGAAATAGAGGGTGGTTGGATTTGGATCCCTCTTTTTATCTGGGTACTTGATCTGTCAATGAGCTGAAGGCGATGCTGATTCTTTGGCAGCCAACCACATAGTGTCATATCTGATAAGTTAATGTTTGTAAAATACCACACATCTAAGGTGGTGCTAAGATGCTCTGCTTGAAGTCATCTGGAGCCTCTGATATTAATAGCATCGATTGTGTACTTCTGTTTGCCATTGTCTCATTTAACCTTTGCCACGACCTGGTGAGAAAGGCACTATGGAAATTAACTTAATAAATCTCTTTGGTCTACAATGCATTTCTTAGCTTTGGTATTACTGACTTTTTTGGACTAGCTATATCTTTGTTGAGGGGGATTGTCCTGTGCTTTGTAGGAGTGAGCAGGATCCCTGGCCTCTGTGTACTACATGCCAGTTGCAACCATCGACCTGTCCCCTCACATGTGACAAAAGTTTTTCCAGGCATTTTGCCAAATGCCCCCCCCATCAGGGAGACAAAATCAGCCCATGTTGAGGACTATTCCCAAGGTATACTTTTCCCAAAAGGTTAATCACTATTCACTCTTTGTGTATATGTACTTCCAGGTTATGTTCTTTGTACAGTCTTCAATTTTCCTGGTTCTAATATGCATGAATTTCAGTTAACACCGATCGAATGACACTAGTCCCCTGACAACATGGCTCAGATGCCAGTCGCCATGGTATATTAACTCTGAGTAATTGCATAAGAGTACAAACTTTGCTGTTTGCCCCTCAGTCCACAAATCAATATGTACACAACAGATGCTCATTGTGGACATGTTTCTTCTTTAAGAGTCAGTTGGTGATTGGTCACTGGCCATCTGTTCAGTTCACACACAGACAGGAAGGTGTGTGTAGTTGTGTTGCCTCTTTGTCTTCTAGTGAGAAAGTCATGTGATATTTTATAAACATCTTATATTTTTATAAAGAGGGAGAGTTTATTGGCCAAGAAAAATGAATCTCAGCAAGAAATGAAAAGTGGTAATACTGGAAGTTAAGTTTAAGCCAAACATAAATGGAATTACAGAATGAACAGCTGACTGTGGGAAAGTGGACGCTGCCACTGTTCAGGACTCTGCGTGTGCAGACGGAGGAGCATGGAGAAGGTGTCACACCAGCAATGACATTGGGGAAATGGTTTTAACGGAAAAGATGAAGCGGTCCCAGAGGAAGTGACGCTGGGAAAAAACTTCACATTGACAGCACATCTTGGAGATGTTTCACAATATCTAAAGTACAAGGATAAAATGTTAGAAATTGATCCAGACTAAAAGGAGTATGACAGTTTGTGAAGGCATAGAAAAGATGTTCATTCCATAGCGTCAGATAAACAGCAAGAAGTCAGGCACTGCTCAGTCTACTCTGGATGAGATTTTACAGAGATAAAACAGTCATTCTCAGTGTCTTAATGTTTTAAATTACAGTATACTAAATAAATACAGGTTTTACTATTTTTAATTTTCATATTCATTTATAATCACTGTAATTAAAAAAAATGTTTTGACAAATTTTTAAAGGTCAAAAGACTAGGGATGGAACCATTTACATGACCAATTTATACCACTCCTCGGTATCTTTCCAAAAGAATTAAAAGTTAGAATACTTTAGTGATACAGGTATAGCCTTGTTTATAGCAGCACAAATCACAATAGCTAAATAATGGAACCAGCCTAAGTCTCCATCAACAGATGAATAAAGAAAATGTGGTATGTACACACAGTGGAATTTTACTCAGTCATAAAGAAGAACAAAGTTATGTCATTTTCAGGAAAATGGATGGAACTAGAGAATATTATGCTAAGTGAGATCAGCCCGTTTTAGAAAGTCAAGGACTGTATATTTTCTCTTATATGTGGAAGCTAGGGAGAAAATAGGAAACAGAAGGGATTTCAGATAAATAAAAAGAGAGACCAGTAGACTAGTGGAATGGGATTGGGGGAGGGAAGTGGTGGGGGGAAAGGAGGGGTGAGGAAGGGAACAGTTCAAACATTGCTTTGGCAATATATGAAGGTATTACTACCAACCTCACTAACATGTATGGGGAAGGGGTGGGGTGGGACAGGGAAGGAAATATACCATGTTGTGTACAGGTATGTTTGTATCTCTTTGAACTTCACTATGATATATAGTTACAAAGCACTAAGAAAAGCATATTAAAAAAGGTCATGGAACAATCATAATTTTCTCCAGTGATGAATAAGATTGCTTTGCATGGTCATTTTTATGGGCTGTCTGTATTTACAAAGGCTTAGGTGAACACACAGACAAATACACATATACATTTCTTTTGCTTTTTCTCTTTTGCCTGATCCAAACACTTTATAAAAATGGAATCAGACTATATGTATCGAATTCCAACTTGCTTTTTTCTACTTGAAGAACTTTTGATTTCAGTGTATTTAGAGCCACCTCATTTTAATAATTGCTTATTATTCTGTGGTATGAATGTACCATAATTTATTTTACCAGTTTTTTAGTAGATATTTAGTTTATTTCCAATTTAAAATACACAATACTGAAGTGAATATCTTTGACAGATACTATCATTAGCTCCATTTAACAGATGAGGACAATGGCGATTTAGAAAGTGAAAGAGCTGGTTAAGGCGGGGCAAGCTACCAAGCTTAAAGCTGGTGTTTGAACTCTGGGGCACTAATTTCAGAGCCCTTGCTTTAAACCACAATGCTTTACACATTAGCTTCCCTTTTCTTAGAGGCAGCTTTTGACAAGGAAAACAACAAACAATAAAAACATTTATCCAGAGGCACAATTCTAAGTGCCATTACCTTGTTATTAACTAAACAACAATCCTAGGAGACAGATACCATTATTATCCCTGTTTTACAGCAAAGAGAAAGGAGGTGTAAGGAGGTCAGGGAACTTGCCAGGCCCCACAGCTAGCCAGGGTGGCTCCAGCCTGCCTCAGGCGACTGACTGCCTTTGCATTCTCTCTTGTTACCTGCATTTGACTTGAGAAAATTCTCTTCCTAGCTGGGTGTGGTGGCGCACACTTGTAATCCCAGTACTTGGGAGGCTGAGACAGGAGGATCACAGGTTCTCAGCCAGCCTCAGCTACTTGGGCCCTCCGCAACTTAGTGAGACCCTGTTTCAAAATAAAGAATAAAAAATAGGGCTGGGGGTATAACTCGGAGGTAGAATGCCCCTGGGTACAATCCCCAGTACGGAAAAACAAAAAATCTCTTCCTGTGCTATTGTGGACGAGTTTTTTGAACCCTAACATATAACTTCTTGGGGAGTTAGTTTTGGCCCATATTATCTCTTTCTGTAATTAAAAAAAAATCTCCCTGGCATACTGATTGTCCTTTACTTATTTAATCACTTGCAAGTTGATAAGCATTTCCGAAGGTGACCCAGGATGTATTGGAACAGAGTAAGTCTGCCATCTAGAAACCAGTTAGAGCACACACAAGAGAAAGGGGCTGCAAACTAAGCAGGGGTGGCAAGACTGGAAAAGGGAGGATGGATTTGGAGATCTTTCCAGAGACACAGTTGGATTGGTTCTTTGGGGGAGGGAGGGAGGAAGGCCAAGGTTGAGCTTCACGATTTACATCGGGGAGCCTGGCTCGATGGTGATGTCATTGCCATTGACAGATCCCAGAGCAAATTGGAGGGGCGGTGAGTTCAGTTTGGCGTGTGTTCAGCAGCCTGTCCTCCAGCCATTAAATTACACTTTATTATTGGTCATTTATAGCAACTGCAAATATTATCTGCATGCTTTGTCATCACACCATCTCTTTCTTTGTCATCCCAAAGGTCTGGCAGGAAGGAGACTGTGTCCAGTCTGCCATGGCTTCTCAGGGAGCCCAAGCTGGGCTGTGAACGTCCAGTTCATGAGCTTTGCCAGACGTGGCTGTTACGTGCAGCAGCCCATCCCATTTATTCCTTTCCCTTTAAACAAACAAACACAAACGCCAGACATGTTATTTCTATCTTCTTAGTTGTCATGCTCTATTAACAGGTTTTGTCTGCATATTTCTTTTTCCCTCTTGGCCAGACTGTGAGCCCTTGAAACCCCACATGCTTAGCCTGGAGCACAGTGGATACTGGGAAACGCGTGCTGTCCCAAAGCAGAGCACTCCCTCTCCTCCCTCAGGGCTGCTGAGCCATCACCAGCGGTGGTTCTCGAATGATACCCCAGTCTCTTGCTGCATCCAGGAATGTGGTTCTTCTAAGACTGGGATCTTTTAACTGAGTCATTGTTAGGTGATTGTGAGCTGGGTCTTGGTGTAGCTTGGATTTGGGGCTGCCCTTAAGAGCATGCACCTGTGTGTGGATAATTGTAAATGTTTAGCTTGCTCTAGTCTGAAGAGCATTCTCCTTGATAGAAAAGATGGACATATGGAGATGAACGCCCCCGCTCCCATGCTTTGTCTTTTTGCACATGAGCCTCTGTTCTCAGAGGGCGGCTGCCTCCATGGTCCATCTTCTAACTTTGGATATAGTTTAAGACATCTTCTAGTAGTTCTTGCGTCTCCACAAGCTCTGCTCATTCTGTTTGGTGAGCTTGTGCCACTGTCCTGGTCTGCGGGCAGTTGCTTGTGCATTTGCACGCATCATTAAGTATCTGAACTCCGCTGTTCTCCCTGCTCTCTAGCCAGATCCCCTGTGGCTGCTGCCTCCTGCTTCTTCAGAAAGTTGAATGTTGATGATTGTTAGATGGTCAGAATTCACTTGTTAGAGAGACACACCAGACCTTTCTAAATGCGTTCCCTTTTGGAATCTGCCTGTTCTGCTCCTTAGTTGCAACATCTAAATTTTGTCCCCAGTTTTTTTTTTCTTTTCTTTTCTCTCCTTTGAACTCTAAATTAACAAGGTTACTTCCTTTCAACGTGGTTGTGTTCTTGTTAATGTGGTTTTTGCTAACTAAAATGTGCGTGTGTTTTTAAACATAATTTACTAGATTTTTCCATTCTGGTCAGAATTTAGTTCAGAGTAGCAGTTCCCTTGCTTGGATCTTCAGGCAGCCAAAGGGTGAGGTCTTGAGTGAGGCAAGGTAAGAATTTATCTGGTGCCCTGCTTTTAGCAGAAAAGACTTAACTTCTGTGTCGCAGAGGTCCTCGTGTCCACGTTAGGTGACCTGAGCTCTATCTTGTGTCTGGGCCATTTGTGCTGTGTGGGAAAGAGGAGTTTCTATGTTCTCCCTGACCACGTATTCTCCCATATTATGTTACCATGGTAATGATGTGTCTTCTTCTATTCCTTCTCTCCTCACCCAGTTGTTCTCCAGTGTTGGTGTGTGGAATTGTGAATTGTGTGTGTGTGTGTGTGTGTGTGTGTGTGTGTGTGTGTGTGTATGTGTGCGCACATGCGAATATGTAGTGCCTTTTGATTAATAAGAGCTTTTTCTTCTTTCACCCTGTCTCCCCCTTCCCCTCCACCTCCCATTAAGTCTGTTGATTTAGTATACATGCCATGAATCTCATTCCGCTGGATTGGAATGAGAAAGATGAGACTGCATTTATCATTTCAAATTCATATTTTAAATTTGCTTTGGCAGTTGTGCAGGGTCAAGTCACCAGGGTCTGCTTAGGCCTGAAGCAGTGCTCCTGACCTCCTTCCGGCTTCATTAGAAGAGCCCTATGGATTCTTAGTTGTACCTGGATATTGCAAGGAACATGGCATTTTTCTCCCCGACACTCAGATTTTAGCTTGAAGTCAACTTGGAGGGTTTGGGGGGTTGCCTTCCTACGGCCATCTACCTGTCTCCCTGGGGGAGAGGTGCCTTGTATCCTGTTGGAAGCCACAGCCTGTAAAGTTGCTCTGAAGCAGTCTGCCCATTTAATCAGTAAGTGTTTATTGTGATCCTCTGTGCCAGGCTCTGTGCAGGGCCTGACAGACGTGGAGATAAATAAATAGGGCAGGCTTGGAAACAGAGCAGGGATGCAGACATTTAGAAGAAATGAGACAGGTCAGCAGTAAACTGATATTAGCAGCATAGGGTACACTTGTTAAAGCCTCCTTTGTTACACAACAAAGGTGTGTGTGTGTGTGTGTGTGTGTGTGTGTGTGTGTGTGTGTTGGGAGGAGGCCTGGAAGTCTGTATTGGGTCTGGATCTTTGCTTCATCATTTACTGGCCAGGTGGCTTTGGGTACCACACCTGCTTCACTGGGCCTTGGTTGCCACACCTGATAATGGAGCCAACAGCTGACTGTAATCTATAGGGCTGAAGGAGGTTTAATATAGCACTGTTTTCTATATATAAAGTGCACCTGGCACATGATCAGTGTGGAATAAATGAAAAATTCCTCTTTTTCTTTCAGTCATAATCATCTGCTGGAACAAACAGCAGTGTCTTTGTCCCCCAGTCTTTCATTTTCCTACCCAAGACTCCCGAGTGGTTGACATCCCTGCTGCACACAGTGCTCATTTCCACCCAAGTCACAAGTGGTTAGCGGCAGTGGTTTGGGGCTTTGCCCGACCTTTATCGTCTTTTGGTCATATCCTCCAGGAAGACACAGGCCTTGACATCAGCTGCCTTGCTCTCTTGAGTAGGGCGGCTCTGGGCCTCTCTTCCTCCAGCGGCACTGTCACATCTCATCTCTGTCCCCCTCCCTCTCTCAAGGGAAGGGTAGCTGGCCTTTGGGGCCCAGGTAACTTGTGTTGCCATTTCTGGCCAGGGTCTGAGGTTCAAATTGTGTACCTCAAAGTCCAAACTCTGATTTCATTTTTTTTAAACAGAAATTTATGCAGATAGTGAAGATTCAAACAATACAATAGAAAGGTAAAAAAAAAAAAGGAAAAAATAAAAATACATGCTTTTCTCTGATACCTACTTCTTGGTGGTCAACACTGTTAAAAAATTTTTTTTTGGTACCTTCCTCTCCAGGAAAATATTAAGCATCCATGAATCCATATATCTTTTCTCCTCTGTCTTAGGAAACAAAACACCACCACCAACAATAACAACAATTAAACCACACAAAGGGAATTATACTCTACATTCTGTTTAGTACTTTCCTTTTTTATTTTTGGAAAATGAAAAAAATGCAAAAGGAAAAAATGTCACCCATATTACTACCATTTATAATAAACTGCTAATTAACCTTTTGATGTTTTAGCTTCTTGTTATGTGAATATACTTAAAAAGTGACTTAAGAAATATGAATGCAGTATCATTAAAAAAAAGCAAAAACAACTTGAGTATTAAACATGTGACCAAAGTGTCCTCTTATCCCTTGTCTGCCTTCCCGCTTATTAACACCTGTTCTCTCCATAGGAGGAAGTGAAGAGCTGCCCCCATCTTTTGTAAGGGGACACAGTATTCAGTTGCATGAATTTGCTGTCATTTTTCTGACCAGCTCCTTATTGGTAGAGATTTAGGTTATTACTATTTTTTGCCTTTAAAATGCTATATGAACATAATTTATAGGATGGATTTCCAGCTGGGTAATTATTGAGTGAGTTCAAATTTGAACATTTACAATTTTGATAGAGATGGCCACATTCCTCCAGAAAGAGACTAGTTATACCCTTACAGAGTGAGTATATGAGAAAGTGCCTCTTCTCCTAAAATCTTTGCATAAATTCAGGAGTTTTTGTTTTGGTCAAACATTAAAAGAGTTTTGCCGGCCTAGTGAAATTATCATCCTTGTTTTTATAAACATTTCTCTTTTAATAAGTTGCATTGAGCATGTCATATTTGGCCATCTGTGTTTCTTTTTCTTTGAACTGCCTGTTCTTATCCTTTAGCTGTTTTATATTGGGTTGTTAGTCTTGTAAATTGATTTACCAGAGTTAAAGTTAGCCTTTTATCCACTGTGAGTTACAGAAATTTGTCATTTCCAGTCTTTTAAGCCTCTTGCCTTTTCATTGAACTTCAGTCCTCTGTGACGCCCCTGGGGTGGTTCTGGAGAGCGAGGGGCACGGCAGGGATGTCACCCTCAGTGGAGACGGCCCCGTCTCTGGGCCGTGTGGCAAGGATGTTTTAGGGGCTGTGGTACTGGTGATCTCCAGGATCAGCATTAGCTTTGTTTTGGTTGCAGATTCTCCCCATCCCCCCAGCATGTTCATGAAAGTCAGTTACAAATAGAGAATAGCTTTTCCCTCCCAATCAAATATGTGGGGATGTGTGCACCAGCATGAAGGTCAGTTCTTCTGTATATCTTACTGGTCTGTCTTCTGCATCTTTTACAAACTTGCTGAAATTTTGCTTAGCTCAGATTTCTAGGGAAGCACCATCAGTCACCTTCACCGACATTGCAGAGGTTCTGGCAGGGACGCAGATGCCTTTGTCCCCCAGAGATGTACAGATGTACAGGAAAATCAGTAGTTCAGCCAGATGTATCTGCTTGTCATCTCTTATGTGCCGGAGCTGGACTAGGGGAACAGAGAAGTGCGACATGGCTCTCCAGCCTGTAGGCAGCTGCCTGTCCTTAAGATTTTCCTCACCACCATGACCGCTTTTATGGTAGCATCCTGCTTCTCCTCCTCCTCCTTTTCCTCTTTTTGTAGCACAGATCATAATGTGTTATTAAATATTTTTTTCAGAACTTACTTCTTGTGTACCTTCTGCACTAATATGTAAGTTCCATGGGAGGGGCACAGGCTTCATTTGTCATGTTCTCCATTACATCCTCACACCCTCTGAGCCAGCGTGGGCACATGCTGGGCACTCCAGGTTTTGCTGGGTGAGGGCATTCTGTATGGATGAAATCAGGTGCTGTGTGCCTCTTCCCCATGTCCCTTTCTTGCCCCAGATTTAGGGACGGGGGTTCTAGAGGGACCTGGCAGAGCTAAGAAATGATGTAAAGACCCTGTGTCCTGGTCTTGCAGCCGTGTGACCTCCTCCTGCTCCCCTTCTTTGACAGTTGATTTACTAGAGTTAAGTTAGCTTTTTATCCCTCATGTGTGAGGGGCTCAGTTCCCCAGGTTTCAGGCTGAGTGGAGAGGCCAGAGATCTTTGAACCAGACAGGATGCCTCTCTCCTTGCTGGGAGGGGTGTGTCTGGCTCTATGTCAGGGCTAAGCAGAGCTGGAGTAGAACAGAAAATGCCCTAGTAGGTTCCATCCTTTCTGCCCCTTTTTAGGCAGAGGGCTGGGGACACTCACCGGCACCCTCTAGGCATGAGCTGCTTTCTTGCTCAAGACTTGGAGAGGGCAGCTCCTGGCCTGCAGACATGGGGCAGTGGAGCCACTGGCAGGTCTGCCCAGAAGCCCCAGAGATACTGCTCTGCGGCATAAGGCTTGGGGATGTGGATGGCACCCCCTGATTAAAATTTGGAGAGCTGAGCTTCTTTGTCTCTTTAAAAAGTGACAGATGCTCCTTGTAAACCATCTTGAAAAGAAAGATAAAGGAAATCAAATCACCTGTGATTCTGTCTGTTGGAGATAATTACTATTAACAAATTACTAAATATTAATGTCCTTACTGTTTTTTATGTATAATGTGTTTACATGTATGTGTATAGAGGGTTATATATAGATATAAATATGCATAAAGCACTGGGATTATATTGTACATGAGGTTTTGTAACTTTTTTCATGTACTGTCAAAATACTTTCTGATATATTTAAATTAATTACAGTTTGGGATTTGTGCTACAGAAGGGAAACAGGGTGCTACCCTAGACAGTGAGGGTGATGGTAATAGAACTTAATAGACACTCAGGAATACATCACCTCATTAAATGTTCTTCTGAAACATCATTTCAATGACTATAGATTGAACAGATAAACTCACTTTTTAAAAAAGCAATCCCTATTACTTGCTGGGCATCGGGTTTGTTGGCCATCTCTAGTTAAGGCTGTGTACATCCTTCAAGCTGCACCTGTGATTAGGACCTTAGGATAAAATTCTACCAGTGGAATTTCAACATCACAGGGTTTGCACTTAAGGCATTCTCAGCCTCTATTTCTGGCTGTCAGTGTCATGGACAGTCCCAGATGTTCCCCTCTCTGTCTTCCATGGGGTGGAGGGAAGGGGGCTTTAGGAGCAGTAAGAGCAGGGTTCAAATTCCAGCACTGTCACAGACAACTGGCTGGAAGGCCTTGAACTAATCCCTTAGTAATGAGTTATCTCAATTATAAAATAGGGCATCCCTCCCAGGGTGGGTGTGAGGTGGGGGAGACAGCTCCCTGGAAGTACTTGGCCATTTCCCAAGGATCACCTCTCAATCTTGGGTCCGCTGCCCACTTGAGCACTGTGCTTGGGGGGTGCTGGCATCTGCCCACAGTGCTGTCCTCCCGAGTCCTCTCTGCTTTTGCCCAGCCATCCTCCACATGGTGCAGAGGAGACCTCTGTGGCTCAGGGAGATGAGTAGGCGGCCCTAGCTCAGAGGCTCAGTGGGTTAGTACTTGACACACAGGGCTTCCCCTGACCCCCGGCTGCCTCCAGGGAGTGCACACATACACCACACACCTACAACTCACTTGGTGCCTGACTCAGACTTTTGCATCACTCCTGGCACCAAACCTTGGGAAGGGATGTCTTCCTTCTCTCGTTACATGCGCACCCCCCTCCAGCTGTCCAGTTTAGGTGGTGTAGAGAGGGAGAGCTCAGGGCTGTGATGCCAAAGCCTGCTTCCCTCCCAGTATCCCAGGCCCCCATGGCCTAGCTTAGAGCTATAAATAACCCTGTAAGTGAAATGGGTGTGATCGGGATCCCAGCTGCCTTCCCATTGGGACTAACACATGGGAGCAAGGAGAAGAATGATAATAGTAAACCCTAATGGAATGCTTACTACCCACCAAACACCATCCTTGGTAATTTACATAATTATGTGTGTTGACTCATTTGATATAGCAGCCCCATAAATTGAGGTAGGCTCTGTTATTATCCCATTTATGGATAAGGAAACTGAGGCACAGAGGGCTGAAGAATTCCCTAGTTCACGCACTAGTACGGAACAGTTTGAGGTGGGTGATCCTTGGGGCCTGTGCTTGTTCCTTCCCATCTTGTCCTCGTATCTGCCTGGCTGGTGAGTGGCGCCTCAGGCGCCAGGCTCCTTTTCCCTGGCTTTCACCTTGTCTCAGAATGTCTTTTCTGGGACCCTGTGCTGGAAGAGGGAAGAGGAGATTAAGGAGACCAGGTACAACCTGGATCCATGCTCCCCTGCCCCCAGGCCTGGTACTGCAATTGGGCAGCTCTTGTGTCTTCCTCATTGCCATTACCCTCCAAGTTGTTCCCAGGCTGTGGGCTCTGTGACCTGGTCCTGATCCCTGTCACACTTGGCCAGCAGCCTTGGCTGTCGCATTGCAGTCTAGCAAACGCAACTGTTAACCTTTTCTACAGTGCAAGAGAATTTCAGACACAGATTGCGTGGGGCTGAGACACGTCACCGAATTGGTTCCAGGTGTCACACATTTCACAGTCCCTCCCAGGCATCCTTGAAGAAAGGTCTGGGTTTTTTTTAGTGGGAAGACCTTTCTTTCAGTTTCTGGTCCTCAGAGCTGTGGTCCTGGGCCCTTTGGCCTCCACTGTCCTTGTCCATGCCAGACGAGTAGGACCTTTCCCATGTGACCCTCTTGGCTTCTGGCTGCACCTGCCACCCTGGTTCACTCTGTTGGTGGCCCCTGGCAGTGTCCAGGAACCTGGCTTGCTGTCCCTAGCTCTGTCCTGGCTGGGAGCTTGGGCCACCTTGCTTGCTGTTCTTTACTTAGCCCTGTCTCCAGATTAGCACATTCTTGATTTCTCTCTCCAGTGTTTTGTGTTCCACACTTGTCCGCAGTGTCTTTGGCACTTCGTGGCTCTGCTCCAACGCTAGCCAGCCTGTCTGACGTATTGGAAGCTCTTGCTTTCTTGGCTTGGGTTGATTTTCATATCCAGTTATGTCTCTCTGATAAATATGTACCTGGATGGATGTCAATTACCAGTCTTCATGGGAAATTCTTTCTCTGTTTCTTTAAGAATTAAGAATATTCCTCTTTCCAGTTTACTTCATAGAGAGAGGATAGGCCTGCTGGCAGGTCCCCTCACTTTTTGTCACTTTAGGGGAGGGACCTCCAGGGGACAGAGTTTAAATACACAGGGAGAAGAAGCAACAGGATAAGGAGTGTGCTCAGAGATTCCTTTTTCCTAATGTAGGAAAAAGTTAAATCTACATACCACTGGGTGAGGGGAGAGGGGAGGGCTTAAACAGAAGCCAAATTAGATTTTGCTCTTTAGAAGCTCAGTTATGTTGGGGAGGTAAAGCATAGATATGCAAAATAGCAAAAACTTTTTTTTTTTTGCGGTACCAGGGATTGAACCCAGGGGCGTTCTACCTCCGCGCTACACCCCTGGCCCTATTTTTTTATGCTTTATTTTGAAACCGGGTCTCACGCGGAGGACCTCACTAGGTAGAGAGAGAGAGAGAGAGAAGGAGGGAGGGAGAGAGAGGGGGGGAGAGAGAGCTCGCGCTGAGGCTGGCTGCAAACCCGGATCCTCTGGTCTCCGCCTCCCAGAGTACTGGGATTACAAGCATGCGCCACCACGCCCAACTAGCAAAAACTTATTAAAGTGAGAAGTACCCTATATAGAGTTTCTGAAGCATTTTCAAGGATATTATTTCACAAAATTGAATCTAGTTTGAAGAGACCCCTTTCAGCAGGGTGGATTGGCTAACTGACTCAAGTCAGGAAGTGCAGAACTAGGATTCCAAATGCACTGGATTTCAAAGGTTCATTGTACTACACCAGCCGCCCCTGGTAGCAGGTGAAGAGTTTGCGTAAGCCTGGAAGTGTGATGTGAACCAGGCTTTCTGATGGTAAATTCTCTTTTGCCTAATGTTGTACATTGTAACCTGTCTAAGGAAGAAGGAGTAGAACTTGCTCTGAGCACTCCAAGTTTAGGGGTTCGAGAGGTATGCACTTGGACTCTGGCCGTGGTGCGTCCTCACCGAGCATGGCTCTGGTTGTTAGAGCAGGTTGCTGATGTCCAGGTAGTGGTCACCAGGCTAGGACAGAAACCCAGCTCCTCAGCTCAGTGACGACCACTTCCCCCACCCCCTGCCCTTGGCAGCAGTGCTGCTGGCTTGCAGTGATGAGTGCCTTGCTGATAATAAAGCACTTTAGAGGCTTGAGTTCACTGGATGCTCACAAGGGCTCTGTGGGGGAGGAGGCTAGGCAGGTATTGCCCCTGCCGTATAGACGCAGAATAGGCTCAGAACATAATGACTTCTCCATGGCTGTACAACCAGAAATAACAAATTCCAGAGCAGGGCCAAGTCTCTCCTGGTTGTAAATCCACAACTACATGTTGCCTCTGTGAGTAATTTGACAGCTTTGACCTTCCTCTCTGGGTCCCCGTTCCCATGTGCCTGTAGGGGGCGACAGAGGTCCTCTGCTTGGTTGCTCTGAAAATTGCTCCTAGACCCTTTGAATTTAGCATTCTTGCAACAGGTTGTAAACAGTGGGTTATAAACACTTTTTAAAAAGGATTTTACCAAAAACTTTTTATTGGCCTTTTGAATGGAAATGGGAATTTATTGGCCAGGATGAATAATCCCATCTGACTTATGCAGGGACTGCACGTGGCCTCTTCTTTGCTGATTCTGTTTGGCCCCAGTGCAGCCTGTCCTGTGCTTCTTGTCTGTGATGCTGAAACCTGGCCTTCCCAGCCCACCAAGACGTCCAGGCCATGGATACCAAGGCCTGGGTAATATCTGACCCCCAGACCCATGTGTTTCTGGATCCCAAGCCACAGTTTTCAGCATCTGAGAAATGATTCTTTCTTAACGCATATTCCTGCACCGTTAGCCTTTTCAGGATGTCTCCTGCCTTGGCTCTGTGGCCTGTGCAGTCTTTTCATTTCTCCTGATGCCAAAGGGCCTGGCAGTGCACCTAGCTCTGGAAAACTCGGGGGCCTGTCCTGGGAACAGCTCTGATATCTTGGCTGCCCTGCTGTCTATCTCCGCTCCCCACGCAGATGGGGAAGCAGGTCTCACAGGGACGGAATGCCCCATGGTCCACTCCTTTTCACCTCCATCCTACACTGTGATGGAGAACAGGAAGAGAAAGGTGGATTACGAGCATTTACTATGTCTACCTCCTTGTATCCCCCCTCTCCTCCCCACGAGCCTGACATTTTAGATTGGCACTCCTCTATTTGGTCTTGACATTCAGCACAGTGTGTAACCTGTAGTGGGAGCTCAGTAAATGCTTGTTGGATTGGATTACATACACATGAAACTGGCCAGTGCTTCCTTCTGCTCTTCTCAGAGCATAGGAAAATAAACTTTTTTCTTGTTCCATCCAAATGAAGTGGAAAGTGGCAAACTCAGGACCTGTGTAGTGTCTTGGTGTGGCCATAAGGTGGCACTGTGACCCCATGAGGACCTTGCCTCCTGCGATTACCACCTCCGGCGCACTTGGTGGGAGACTGAGCACCTACTTGTTAATTTTTTTCTGGACACTTGTTTGGGGAATTGCCTCTGCAATGTTGCTCTGAGAAGTTTCAGCCTCTGGCTTCCTCTGAAAGGCGGGTGGTATGTTGGAAAGGTTTGGGTTTTGGAGTCTGTCAGGCCTGGATTCCAGTCCTGACTCTGTCGTTTCACAGAAGCTTAGCCTTGGGTATACCATTCCTCAGTTTTCTCATCCATAAAATGGTAACTGTTGTATAATTAGAAAAGGCCCAGCATATCATGGGCCACAGCATAAATGCACACCAGTTTTATTGTTGGAAATTCCCGTGTTTGCCTCTCATTGCCATCTGTAATGTGCTCCATCTTGGCCATCTGAGCTTGCTCACCAAGCTTCATGCACTCTCTAGCCTGTCTTTTAGCCCTCCCTGCTGCATCACCCCCCCAGCTCTACTCCATCTCGGTCAGTCAGTGCCCGATTCTTGCCATTCCCCTGCCTGGATGCTTTCCCTCCACCTGTCCATGTGCTTCCCAGCCTGACTCTCCTTGACACCCCAGCCCTCGAATGTCCTAAGCAGTTGCATTTTCAGCAAAAGCTCTTCTGGGTCACTGAGTCTTAGCCTTATTCCCAAGCCACTCACTAGCAGAAGGAATGGAACTTAGATTAGTTAAGGTTCAGCCTCTGAAGCTTGGAGGCCCAGCTTCCTTGAGCACACCTGGTCTAGGGAAGAAGAGGCGACTGGACCTGGCTCAGTGAGCTGTGTAACTGCTCAGAGCTGCAAACCTGGTATGAACCAGGATTCAGACCTACAAGTGGAGGCCACCTGTCGGTTGAATGAAGTGAACCACAGCTAGAAGAACATTAGCTCGGGGTCTGGTGTGTGGGTTTGAGTGATCTTGGAGGTGCTCTTTCCTGCTGATTCTGGAGTCTTCCCTCTCTAGGCCTCTTTCCATGATTGTATTAGCTCTTCTCATTGTATTAGTCTGTCTTTCTCCCCCTACCCCCTTCATCACTGCCCTTCAATATCCAACTGCTTCCTCCTCCTGTACACCTCCTGCTTGTAGCTAGAGGAAGGCCCAGTGGCCAGATGGCTGGAGGGCTGATCTGCACCTAGCTGTCAAGACCTGGATGGGTCATGTTGAGGTTCCCTGTACAGCAGACGAAGTTGCTGCGAACTCCTCTCAGGATCCAGGAGAAAGGGGAGCTGTGGGAGATGCTGTGGGGTGGGGAGGGGACCTGTGGAGTGGGGGTCTGGGAATACAGGCTTGGAATAGGCTCGGGCGGAGGCCACCACCCCCTGCAGAGCCTGTGCCACTCAGGAGATGCTTTGCTTGCAGATGCTCCAGGACTGCCCCAAGGCCCGCAGGGAGGTGGAGCTGCACTGGCGGGCTTCCCAGTGCCCGCACATCGTGCGCATCGTGGACGTCTACGAGAACCTGTATGCAGGGAGGAAGTGCCTGCTGATCGTCATGGAGTGGTAAGCAGCCTGCTGTTGCATTCCTGCCCAGCCTGTACCCGCACACTGGGCCCCCTCCCTCTGAGGAAGCTTGGAACGTAAATGCTTGGCTTCCTTGGGGGCCAGTGGAGTGTGGCGGTGAGCTGTTGCATTCCCTAGGTCTCATGGTGGCTTTCTTTCAGTTTGGATGGTGGAGAACTGTTCAGCCGGATCCAGGACCGAGGAGACCAAGCATTCACAGAAAGAGGTAGAGAGGGTCTGTTGTGGGGACCGGCTTGGGTGGGCAGGATGGTGGGGACTATGGGCCTCTGCAGGGCCCGCCCTTGGGACAGAGGCTGAGGCTGCTGCCTCCTCTGCTTGATGGGGCAGCTAGGGTGGATGATGGCTGTGGGGCTGCAGGCTGCACGCGGGCAGGGGCGGTGGGACTGGCATATGGGGTTTTCAGATCTCATGATGCATCTTTGTGACTTTCACACTCCCCTTCTTGCCTCTCTGTAGAGGCGTCAGAAATCATGAAGAGCATTGGCGAGGCCATCCAGTATTTGCACTCAATCAACATTGCTCATCGGGACGTCAAGGTACCAGTTGCTCAGACCCCATGCCTGGATGCTTGGCTGGCTGTGGGGGCGGAGCTGTGACCACCCTTGGGCAGGTTGCCAGCATCAACCTGGATCCTGTCTGCCTTGTTCATGAGGGCAGAATGGGTCAGTGTGCCATTCTCTGTCCGATGGGGCCTGCTCTCTCTGCCATGGACAAACCATGCCCAGGAGTGAAGCTCTTTCCGGCTCAGTCTTGTGGCTCTCCCCATCAGCACCTCACCATCGCTCCTTGCTTTTTCTGTCCCTGCACTGTTCATGCCATCCCTAATATCTGTAGGCATTCTTTCAAGCTCTGGGATGGCAGGGCCTCGTCGCATAGAGCTGGTGTCCCTTGTGTTGTGCAGTGTAGATGGATAGAGGAATGGTTGCTGGGCTGATGACAGGAAGGAGCAGTCATTACCCCTAGGGTCTCTGATAGCCCCTCCAAGGTTCAGCAAGTGTCGTCACTTATCTGTCTTTTTCTACAGCCTGAGAATCTCTTATACACCTCCAAAAGGCCCAACGCCATTCTGAAACTCACTGATTTTGGCTTTGCCAAAGAAACCACCAGCCATAACTCTCTGACCACTCCTTGTTATACACCGTACTACGTAGGTAAGTGCTGAAGAGGACCAGGGACCCAGTCTTTCCCCAGGACTTTTCTCCACCCCTCCTCTTGCAGATCCCAGGGGGCCACAGATTCTAGGGGAGTCATGTCCGATGGCCCTTTCTGGCACTGGTTCTCACAGGACCCCCATCAGGGCTGGGGACGTAGCTCAGTGGTAGAGTACTTGCCTAGCATGTAGGAGGCCTTGGGTTCCATCCCCAGCACCACATACACACACAAAAAATTTGGACTATCAGTTAAGCTAGGACTAAGGAATTGTAGAGCTCGTCTGCCTGAGATCATGGGCAGGATTTTGTGTGCCTGTGCACTCTTCCTGAGAATGGCCTTCCTTTCCAGCAGGTTCTCAGTGGTTTGTGGGACCCAGATTTGGTTTAGGAGTCTCAGCTGACAGGCACAGAATAAGATCCCCAGGCATGTTTGTGAACTTAAATGGCCAGTGTGGGTCTGAAAGTCTCTGGCAGGTTGGGGCTGTTTTCATCTTAGGATTCTAGCTGCAGGTGTCTCCTGGAGGGGAGTCTCCTGCTCTCCCCCCTCCCACCCCACCATCCCACCATGATGAGCTGGAGGGTTGTATGGGGAGCATCATCCACAGAGAAGCCGAGGTACAGTGCAGTGTTCCAAGTGCCAGGCCCATCCATGTTGGTCTTTGATTTGCAGCTCCGGAAGTGCTGGGCCCAGAGAAGTATGACAAGTCCTGTGACATGTGGTCCTTGGGTGTCATCATGTACATCCTGTGAGTGTGCTGGGGAGGGGGCCAGGGTGGGCTGGGCTGCAGCAGGGCAGGGAGTGGGGGAGGTTGGTACCTCTCCAGCATGAGAGGAAGAGGCAAATATTAGCATTCTCCTTTCGGACGGGGATTCCCTGGGAATCCCCTGCATGCCCCTTCTCGCTGTGCTTAGTGGATTCTGATTGCTGAGTGGTGGGCAGGAACTAGCTAATGGGCTAGAGGTTTGGTTAGCCTTCTTGGTGTGTTGGATTCCTGGGCCCTTTTGTTGACTTTGTGTGTCATGCCTGCATTAGTGAGCCCCTTGTGACCTTTACAAGAAGAGCTCATTTCTCACCCTATTCCTGGCGCAGGGCCCCTAAATAACAACTGTGCTATCCATTTCTGCTTGCCTCTTTCCGACACAGGCTGTGTGGGTATCCCCCTTTCTATTCCAACCACGGCCTTGCTATCTCTCCGGGTATGAAGACTCGCATTCGAATGGGCCAGTATGAATTTCCCAACCCAGAATGGTCAGAAGTATCAGAGGAAGGTAGGAATCCAGTGTTTTGGGACATGGGGAAGAGCCTGTATGTGTGCGTGTGCATGCACATATATGTGCACATACATGTGGGTGGCCATCTCACTTGGTTGGTCAAACCCTGGTCCTGTGCCTGTGCCTGTGCCCACCCCTGCTGGGTGTGTCCTGCCTCTGGGAGGCAGGGCCAGGGATGTGGGGCTGGTGGGCCTGTCACGTGACATAGCATGGTGGCCCTTGGAGCCTCTGCTGTTAGGCAGCCTGCCCCTTTTGAGCCTGGTTTCTCTGAAAACTGTGGGAAGCCACAGGACAGGGAGGAGGCCCTGAGCTGTCCCTGTCCCCTGCCCCACCCCACAGTGAAGATGCTTATCCGGAACCTGCTGAAAACAGAGCCCACTCAGAGGATGACCATCACGGAGTTTATGAACCATCCCTGGATCATGGTAAGCCTGGCAGGCAGGGAGACCTGGGTCCAAGGGGATGTTCCCAGGTGGGGCCTCCGCCAGGACTCTACCTGCCTCAGGCTCACCAGGGTCCCTTTCTCCTCAGCAATCAACGAAGGTCCCTCAGACTCCACTGCACACCAGCCGGGTCCTGAAGGAGGACAAGGAGCGGTGGGAGGATGTCAAGGTGAGGCCCTGGGTGGGAGGGCGCGGGGAGGCGTCTGCAGGGAGTGCCCAGCGTGAGTGGCGCTGGCTGGGGAGGGCAGTTCTGGTTCTTCACTGGGGCGCCTCCCTAGGAATAAGAACAGCGGCTCGGAGCCACTTCCCCGACCAGGCTGTATGCAGAAGTTCTGTGGCTGTTTCCTATAAGCCCTCTACTCCCTGGCCTCCAATGGGACCTTAAAGGGCCCCTCATTTTGCAGATGAGGAAACTGAGGCCCAGAGAGGGGGAGGGACCTGTTCTAGGTAACATAGCCAGTGACTGGCTGGGACCAGACCCAGGGCTTCTCACTCCCAGCCCAGCACTCTGTCCGTCTCCTGCAGGTCTTAGGAGGGGTTCTGGGGGAGCAGCAGCCGCCGGCTCTGCTGACAGGGCTGGGGGACGCCGCTATCAGCAGTGTAGACCCACTAACTAGCTGTCCTCTTCTCTCCCTGCCCTCGCCCGCCTGTCCTCTGTGGTGTCACTTGCCTCTCACATCTCCTGTGCTCTCTGCCCGGTCCTTTGGCTTTCTTTCTTTCTTTCTTTCTGTGTCTTCCTGGTGCCACCCTCCCGGCCCTGCCCCCAGGAGGAGATGACCAGTGCCTTGGCCACAATGCGCGTCGACTACGAGCAGATCAAGATAAAAAAAATTGAAGACGCGTCCAACCCTCTGCTTCTGAAGAGGCGGAAGAAAGCTCGGGCCCTGGAGGCGGCGGCCCTCGCCCACTGAGCCCCAGCCCTCCTGCCCCTCTGGAGGACAAGCAATAACTCTCTACATGAATATATTTTTTAAATGAAGAGACACAGACTGACCACTTCCGCCTCCCCTCCTCAGCTGCATGGACCCCGGAACCACATAGGCAGCTGAGTTATGCCTTTGGTTCCGGCCGCCCGGGGGAAGGGGCTGGGAGGCTGGGGAGAGAAGGGAGCAAGGTGCTCTCCAACCTGTGCCCGTTTTGCAATTTTATCAGTAATTTGACTTAGAATTTTTATGAAATCTCTTTTATTGTCCTTTCTCCTACCCCTCCTCCTCTCCACCAGATATCTTCCCCTCTAGATACTGCAAAGGTTTGGGGTTTACCCAAGGGCATTTGTGGAAATGTTGCGGGGAGCGTCCCTGTGTTGTCCCTTCTGCCCTCCCTGTTTTCCCGCTCCAGCCCTGACTCAGGCATTCTGGGAGCTCAAGGCTGCCCTTGGGTGGGGTGCCACCCACCTCTACCGGAGCCCTCGGATAGCACAGCGTGCTGGGCAGATAGGAGTGAGTGTGTGCATGTGTGCATGTGCGCGTGCCCAGATCTGGGCCTGGGACTGTGCATTCGAGGGGCCTGGGCAGGCAGGGCTCCAGAACCTCCCCCTCCCTGCCTGTACCGAGCCTGCCTAAGTGCCTGGGAAGCCGGGCCACCATGGCCTGTTCATTAGCTGTGTTCCAGGAGCACAGAGGAGTGGCCTGGAGACTGGCTCAGTGATCAGGAAGACTGAACCCCCCCAGGACCCTGTTTCCCCATGTAGTGTTGGTCCTAGGTCTCCTTAAGGCGCTGATCTACCGAGTAGCCTCTCTCCTTCCCCTTCTTGCCATTATTAACCCATTTCGGTTGATTTTTCTTAAAGTTTTAGCCATTTCTCA
This sequence comes from Glis glis, assembly GCA_004027185.1. Lineage (NCBI taxonomy): Eukaryota > Metazoa > Chordata > Mammalia > Rodentia > Gliridae > Glis > Glis glis. Next base: position 18,303 of record PVJS01011660.1, on the reverse strand, counting down.
GTGGGCTCTTCTCAGATCACGCAGGTGGGCCTGAGCAGGTCATACTGCAAAGTTGTTTCGTGCATCTCTCCTGGGCGCTGGGGCATCAGCCAGTTGCCCCCTTGTGGGCAAGGGCAGGACTTCTGTGGTCCTCCCTGGGATTTCCATTGTGTGGCTTGGTGGGTGGGGGCAGTCTTCGCACCAAAGATGTCCCGACTCTGTCCCTGCCCATTAGCCACTTTATCCCCACTCCCAACAGCTCAGCCTGTGAGGGGAGGGGGCCCCAGTATTGAGGAGCAGTGTGGGGCGAGCCCTCCATGCTGCAGTTCCGCATGCCCCCTCCCTGTGGAGGAGGGGTGGCTCCCTCAGGGGTGGGTGGTGGGGGGCACCCGGGTCTTCTCGGGGTCTGGGGGCAGGGCCCTGGGTGCCTGCAGCACCTCCCTTGTCTGTGATGGTGTGTCCAGCATTCAGACTGTTGTAAACTGTTGTTTTGTATGAGCGAAATTGTCTTTACTAAACAGATTTAATAGTTGCAAGTTTTTCTTTCTCTTTCTTCCTAGGCTACCTGTGGAAGGAGCTGTTGTTGGGGGACAGTCCATGCCTGGGGAGTGGAGAGGAGGCCTCTCTTCTCTGACGAGGGTCTGGTGTGGGGATGTGGGGGCCACTAATGCTGCTCTCCTTGAGAGCCAGGGGCGGCGTGAGGGGCACAAGGACTGGGAAGCCCTTCCACTTTTGCTAAATACTGACTCAGAAGTCAAGCTGCATGTGATTCTTTGATGCACATAGCCACTGTCAGGCGCTGGCACCCTCAGCCTGGGGGAATCACCTGCATGGGGCCCTGGGAGGATGGGGTAGTGTTGAATTTGGTTCTAATCCTGAGAGAGACCAGAGGAGCAGGCGGGTGTAGTACCTGAGAATTCCAGGAGGGGGCGATAGGGGCCAGACAGAAGCCAAAGTACCCTGACTACCTCAGAGCTGGAAGAGACCTGGTTCCAGAGACCCGGTCTCAAAGATCACAGGAAGACCTGATGTGCATAGAGCCTAGAGGAGAAGCTCATCTCTTGGCCCCATTGCTTCCCTCCCAGTCAGTTAACATGTCCCGCATCACTTAATACACCTGATCCTCAGAGCTGGCCGGGGAGAAAGACCAGCAGGATGGTTATCATCTCCACAAGGAAATGGGGCGAGAGGGCAAGCACTGTGCAGGAGGTCACCCAGCCGTTGGTCTGGACTGATCCCCAGGCCTGGAGTATTCTCTGTCTTCCATAGCCTCCTCCTTGGAGGAGGGGCTTGCTTGTCCCCTTAGCTGTCAAAGGATCACGTCCCACCCTTCAGCTTGTGACCTGAGTGGGTGCAGAGGTCTGTTCCTGCGGAGAGAACAGCGAGCTCTGCGCAGAACCAACCAGCAGGGGCTTTTGCTTTTAGAGAACCCCAGGTTTTGTCTGTACTTTGGAAGGTGCCAGAGTGATAAGGACCCAAGGGGAGGAAGGGACGGGGGTGGTAGGAAGGGAGATGGGGAGAGAAGGGAGGAGGAAGTTGTCGGAGTTCTGCCGCCTGCAGAGGCCGCGTTATGTTCCTGTTGCTGCCATAATACATGTGGCCGCTGATGTAGGTTGGGCCCCTGCTCCTGCTGAGAGCTGGGGTGAGTCTCCATGCTGTGGGGTGAAGGGGCAATTGGGTTGGTAAACAGTAACAGTAAATTTGGGGTTTTCCTTTGGGTTGGAGACAGGAAATGCAGAGGGCTGTGAATGACGAGTGGGTAGGCCGGCCTGCTCAAGGTGTGAAGAAAATTCAGTTATTCAAGAGAGGAGGATGAGGTCAGGGAGGCGGGGAAAGTGGCTGTCCCACTGCTGCAAATGTAAACAAACCCTGCTGGGCACTGCCTGGGCGGGGCCGGGAGACCCCCAAGCGGAGGCACAGGAGGTTTGGGGGGCATCCTCTGTGCTCTCAGTCCAGAGAATATAACCCCTTCTTGTCACTCGAAGCCTCCATTTTGGGGCCCCAGCAGCTCCAGGGTGAGTTTGGCTGAGCTTGGGAGCAGCTGCTCTTTAGAAGGGACATCGGCTTCCAGCTCCCGGGGCCTTTTGAGGACTTCCTCCACCTCTCCTCTCCCTGCACTCAGGCCAGCGTGGAGAGACTGCCCGGTGCTGCATCTCACTGAACGTCCATGCTCTTCTGTGCACCTTGTGCCTAGAGAGAGAAGGGCAAGACCAGGCTCTGCCCTTGAGCTGGCGGGGGTAAAGAGCCTCGGGCAACAGCACATGGCCTTGTCATCCTTTCCCTGCACCACCCACCTGGACACCCAGAACCTGCTCCAGTAAGGAGTGTGTCTTCCATGCCCCGGTGGCACCCTAGTCTCTGAGAGCCCTGGAGTCTTGAGACAGGAGAGAGGAGTGAGGCCAGAGGGAGCAGACACCGGCTCATCTTCTGGACAAAGCCCTCCTATCTTCACCTTGCTTAGAGGTGATGTTGCTCCTGCCCCCAATGGGGTCTGGGAGGATTAAGTGAGGCCATGCTAAGACTTTGAAAGGTGGGGAGAGCCGGGCGTGGTGGCGCACGCTTGTAATCCCAGTACTTGGGAAGCTGAGACAGGAGGATCCGGGTTCGTGGCCAGCCTCAGCTACTTAGTGAGGCCTCCGCAACTTAGTGAGACCCTGTCTCAAAATAAAGAATAAAAAATAGGGCTGGGGTGTAGCCCCGAGGTAGAATGCCCCTGGGTTCAATCCCCAGTACCGAAAAAAAAAAAAAGAAAGGTGGGGAAGCGCTGTTCATGGATGTGTAAGGTTAGGGCCACCCCTGAGCTCCAGGTCACCCTCAGGTGCGTCAGAAGACTTTCAGCCACATCCAAGAGTACAAATGGCACCTTTTGGTTCTGCTCATCTTGAGGACCCACTCGGCGTCAGCACTGTGCTCAGGACTTTGGGGAGATGCAGGTGAGCAAGCAGCAGGGATGTCCCTCCTGGGGCTCAGAGCACAGCAGCAAATGGATGTCACCGAGACGAATATCACAGTGAGAGACAGCAGAAGAACTCACGCTGTTTAAATAGCAGCAGGGCTGCTGTGGTGCAGAAGGTGGGGCTCTTGTCAGAGACCCTGGGGAGTGTCCCCATGAGCTGGCAGTTGAGGGACAATTTGGATGGTGTAAAACGAGGGACCAGTATGGTGGAGATTTTCCCATTGGCTCTCCTGGTTTCTCTCTGCAACAGCTAGATCCTTCCTTCTCTGGGTGCAGGTTCACCTCGTCTGTCTTCTGGTCTGAACTACTGTCTGCATAACTCTTTAGCTTGACTCTTGACCCCTATGGGTTCTGCCCGTGGAAATCTAGTTTGCCCTGCTTAGTGGGGTGTACTCAGCATTTTCTCTTTCCCACCCCTCCCATCTGGGTTACCTTCATTCATAATGTTTGCTCCCCCCAAACCAAACTTTGGGAACATAGACTTACAGGGATTTCCCCACTCATTTTTCAGTTCATTAATTTTTTTTATAAAGCTTTACAAAGTGATACTTAAGCTTAGATCATTTGTGGTTCTACATTTTATGAATCATAAAAAAGAATAGCTTTACATGAAATTGGGGGCCCTCCTGGAAGAGTGGGAGGAGTGGTAAGGGGCTTCCTTGTTCTTCTCGTCTCTACTGCTAAAAAGCCATAGCTCTCTGCAGCCTTCCGCATCCTCCTGTCTTCGTGGTCCCTATTCTACCTGTCAGTAGACACGATGTACTTGGGACATGTACTAACATCAGTGTGCTTAAGCTTCCATCCTTTTTTTTTTTTAACACACCAACATTCCATACCTGGGGTTACTTTGGAATTTTTGTCTACCCTCTGGTGGTAATAATTATTGCTCAGAAGGTAAGTTGCTATCCTTTGGCCAGGAAGTCTTGTGGCCATCAGGCCTGCAGGATTTCAGGTGGGGCCTCTTGGGCCTTGGAACTTGTGTATGGTAAGTCATTTTAGGGACCAGGACTACCATGCAAATGCACTCATTTGCATAAATTTCTTGCTCTCAGAGACAGTAAAGTTTCCTATCCTCATCTCACATCCTTGCCTGGATTTGCAAGTGAAATATTGGGACTGGCCTTTTCCCTTTGCCGCCCCTCTCCCTTCTCTCTGTCCCTCAGGCCCTGTGTGACCAAATGCTATCTAGTCTTAGCCTCTCTGATCTTAAGGGAGCAGTGCTCCTGGGGTGTGTATATGCAAAGTGTCCACAGAAGCCGTGCAAATGAGCACCCTGTCTGGTGGCTCTGTGCCAGCCCAGGGCAGTCGCGAGCTGGCTGAGTCCATGTGAAACGTGATCTTGCTGTTGCTCAGGCCAGGCAGCGGTGGGTCTCTTGTTCCTCAAACAGCTAGAGCCTCTTGGGGTAACAAGGCCTCAAGTTTCAGAATGATCCGGCTTCTCCCAGCCCTCACCCTCTGATTTGGGGACCTGTGGTTCTGAAGTCACCAGTCAAAGGTTTACTTTTCAAAGAAACCACTGAAGCTGAGACCCAGACCTTGGTTAGCGGGAGTCTGTGGTGCAGAGAGAACTGGTATTTTCAGTAAGACCTAGAGGAGCCTATGGTTTTCTGGCACTCTGCTGTCTCCTTTTCTGGTCATAAACCTGTTCTAAGGAAACGGTCCTCATAGTGAGACTGGAGCCCTGCTCTTGCTCCACCCACCCAGCCACAGGAGGGCCCCCAGGCAGGAGTGGCCGAGGACTGGGGCAAGCTCTTCTCTGAGCCAGTCTGTGGGGAAGAACAGGGGAGGTGAGCAGTCCAGTCCGACCTGCTCATTCCAGATTCCAGAAATGACAGCCGACTGGGGATGGATGCTTGGTATTGGCTGGATGGATGAACGCATCTGAGAAAAATGAGTACAAGTAATTTCAGTAAATTCAAACAGTATAGAAATTATGCATATAATTATATAAGCAGAATGAAGTCTGAAAATCCCTCTTTATAACCTCTTCTCAGTCCACCATGCTAACTCCCTCATCAGACATAACTTCATATATAACAGTTTGATTTTATTTTAATTTTTGTCCAAAAAGTTTCTGTTAATTTATCCAGATACATATATGCTTACAAATACAGCTGAGAAATTTCTTTGAAGGTTAAAATGAGTATAAGTGGAATCATAGGCTTATCATTCTGCAACTTGCTTCTTAAAATACTGTGATAAAATGCACATAACAAAATTTACCATTGTAACTTTTTAAATTTTTATTAATTTATTTGTGTGTGTGTGTGTGTGTGTGTGTGTGTGTGTGCATGGTACTGGGGATTGCATTCTACCTCTGAACTACACTCCAACCCTATTTATTATTCTTATTTTGGTACTGGGGCTTGAACCCGGGGACATTCTACCTCTGAGCTACACCCCCTTTTTCTTCTTGTTTTGAAACGGTATTGCTAGGTTGCTGAGCGTCTTACTATGTTGCTAAGGCTGTCCGTAAACCTGCCATCCTCCTGTCTCAGCCTCCCAAGTATGGGGATTACAGGCCTGCACGACCATGCCCGGCTTACTTTTTATTTTTGAAACAGGGGTTCACTAATTTGCTGAGGGCCTTGCTAAGTTGGTGAGGCTGGCCTCAAACCTGTGATCCTCCTGTCTCAGCCTCTCAAGTACTCGGATTATAGGTGTGTGCCACCATGCCTGGTTCACAGTAACTGTGTGTGTGTGTGTGTGTGTGTGTGTGTGTGTAATAATGGGGATTGACGCCAGGGGCATTCTACCTCTGAGCTACACTCCCCACTCACCCCCAGCCCTATTTTATTTTTTAGTTTGAAACAGGGTTTCACTAAATTGTGGAGGGCCTCACTAAGTTGCTGAGGCTGACTTCGAACCTGTGATTCTCCTGTCTCAGTCTCCCTAGTACTGGGATTATAGGTGTGAGCCACCATGCCCAGCTTCATCATAACTATTTTGAAGCTTACAATTCAATAGAATATTTACAATGTTGTGCAACCAACCTCCAGAACTTTGTCCTACTCGTTAAACAGCATGCAACTTGCTTTTTAGCTCAGCATATCTCAATTGGTTTTCATAACTGAACTCATAGAACTATCATATTATTCTTATTAATTAATTTTGTAGTGCTAGGATCAAACCCAGGCTTCATGCATGCTAGGCAATCTCTCTACCACTGATACCCCACCCAAGCCCTCATTGTCTTATTTTCTAGCTGCAGAGTATTTCCTAGTATGGATGTGCCATATTTTATTTATATGCTATTGGAGGATATTTTGTCCTCCTACCTTTCTTTTAATACTAATCTTATAGATGTTGCAACTATCACACATGTGTAAGAATTTCTGTAGGATGATTCCTAGAAGTGGAATAGCTAGATATAAGGTTATATGCCTTTGAGGTTTTTTCGTTTGCTTCTTTTGTTTTTGTTTTGTGGTACCGAGGATTGAACCCAGAGGCATTCTACCTTTGAGCTACACCCCCAGCCTTATTTTTTTTTTAAACTTTGAAAGGTCTCACTAAGTTGCAGAGGGCCTCGCTAAGTTGCTGAGACTAGCCGCAAGCCTGTCTCAGCCTCCCAAGTACTAGAGATAACAGATGTGCACCACCACGCCTGGCTTTAGGTTTTGATAGGCGCTGCCATATAGTGTCCATTCACGAATGAACGTACTTTGCATATTGCTTTGTGAGTGAAAGGTCCGTGAAAGGACTTTCTGTCAGCAATGGAGCAATCTGGGGATAGAATAAGTCAGCTGAGAATAAGAGGACATTTGAAGAACTTCCCCAAACTGATAGATGCATAACCTTGGCAGACTGGTGAGCGACTGGAAAAATCAGATCTAGAGAAGGACAGGGGATTCTTTCAACCTCTCCCCACACCAGTGACTCTGGTCACTCAATTAAGGTTATTTGCATATATTTTGGCCATGTGGGCAGCAGAGCTCAAAGGCAGAATCTGAGGTTCAGCCTTGTTCGGCCTCCTTACTGGTTTTATCTTGAACAGGCTACCTTGCCTGCCTCTGAGTCCCCTGTGCCAGTGCCCCTGGCGGATACCAAGGAGATGACGTGCAGATAACTTCCACACCAGGCTGGCTGGTGGGTGCTATAAGAGACCCCAGAGTGTTGTGGGAGGCTATGGGAGCGATCTCCTTTGATTAGGGGTATCTGGGAATGGCAGAGGAGGTGGTTCTTGCTCCTACCTGTTGCAGAGACACAGTACACATGCACATATTTTTTCTTACTGTATAGGAGGAGTTCGGCCACATTGAACCCTGAGAAATCTTTATAGGACACTCATTGTTCCCAGATCTCTGCTGGTTACTGAATCTGAGGAATCAGGCTTGTGACGTGGTGGTCAGTAGCGCCGATACACACAGGAGAAAGGTTAGGAGTTTGCACTACAAAGGGATCAAACCACAGACAGGTGACTTGACCTCCCAGAGCCTCAGTTTCTCAACCAGTAAGATGGGGATAATTGTTGAGGTACACATGAAACTTTCTACTACAGGGAACTTAATTGTCTAAGGGCCCCAGCTGCCGTGCCCTGAGATCTATGATTGCATTTGATGGAGGCCACGTCTCCTCTGCCTGCTCCCAGCCACTGACTGTGCACTACAGTGATACTAAGCACGCCTGTTCCTGGGAGAACCAGGGCGCCGGGGCTGGCCAGCTTTGGCTTAAGTCCCTGCAACTCTGGAAACTTCACATACAGCACTGTAGTCCAGGACACCCGTACCTTCCTCTGCCTCTCTTTTCAGTGGTGTAGAAGTGGTCTGGTGGCTTTCCCAGACTCGCTTCCCCTCCCTCCCTATTTTCTTAAAGAAATTTTCCCTGGCCAGGCATGGTGGCACACACCTGTAATCCCAGTACTTGGGAGACAGAGACAGGAGGATTGCAGGTTCGAGGCCAACCTCAGCAATTTAACAAGGCTCTCAGCAACTTAGTGAGACCCTGTTTCAACATAAAAAATATAAAAGGGCTGGGAGCATAGCCCAAAGGTAGAACAACCCTGGGTTCATTCCCCAGTATGTAAAAAAAAAATTCTGCTGATGAAAACTCTTACGTGTTTAATCCCATTCTTGGAGAACCCAGACTAATAATAACATCACCTATTTCCTAGGATTATTGTGAAGAACAATGAAAGATCATGTCAGAGCCTTAGCACAGTTCAATCATGGGAACAACTCAAGTGGATGCCTTAGTCTGGCACATAGCACTTATTTCCATATTATCATACACCATAGTAAGTAGTTATTATTATGCCATTATGAGCAGGTGGATTTAACTTAAGAGGAGGATTTGGATGTGGGAATCAAGAAGTATGCATGTCTTCCTGCCTCTTCCCTGCCCCATTATTTCTGAATTCTTTATCTCCTGATGACCTGCTCTGTGTGTGTGTGTGTGTGTGTGTGTGTGTGTGTGTGTGTTACTGGGGATTGAACCCAGAGGCATTCTACCTCTGAGCTACACCCCAGCCCTGTTTTATTTTTTATTTTGAAACAGGGCCTCACTAAGTTGCTGAGGGCCTTGAGCCTGCAATCCTCCTGTCTCGGCCTCCCACGTACTGGGATTACAGGTGTGTGCCACCGTGCCCTTTGTGACATGGTAGTTGTCCCTCTGGATGTGCTGGTCGGCCCCTGACCTCTCTTTGCTGGGGGTGGGGGGTGGTGATTAACAATACCATGTGGCTTTGGTTGAAAAGGAGACTACGAAGATGCAGCCACTGGATTCGTGGCTCTTTAGCCCAGCAGCAGGGACCCCCGGCCCTGCTGAGGCGCGGCCTTGCTGGGAGGCAGCATGGCAGGCGGGTGGGTCTTGAGGAGCCTTGGCGACCGGGCAGAGGTGGCAGCGGGGGAGCGATGGTGGGAAGAGTGTGCTTCCAGTGAAACAGATCACGAGAGGCAGGTGTGAGTCACAGGGTTTCTCTCAAAACCCCATGCCCATGGTCTCTAGAATGTGCTGAACATGGAGACCGCCGGCCCTGGCCCCAATTCCAAGAATGCACCCCCTTCCCTCCCTCCCACAGTTGCCAAAAATTAATCAGGCTTGGGGGGGGGTATTGTTCTCATAAGAACTTGGCGGAGAAAACCCGTGGGTTATATCCCAGCAAAGGAGGCCGCAGAGATTTGGGCTGATTGGGAGGAAATGTGAGAACAGCTGTGTCTCTTTTGAGTTTCAGAACCTGGTTCTTCCTGCTCACCCTGCCGAAAAAAAGGTTGGCTTGAGAGGCTCAAAAGAGGCCGTAGAGCAGGGCGCAGGCTGGAGCCCTGGGCTCCTGAACATCAGGGGTCACGGTGGTCTGCTCTACCACCTGCCAGCTCATAGCCCCCAGCGACTTGCCGGTAAGCAGCAATGTCCCAGTGAGTAAAACAGTGATTTAAGAGCATCTCTGTCATGGTGTTGTGAGAATGAAGTAGCTGATGGGTGTCAACCCTTGGCCTAGTTCCTGACACATAACGAATGTGCCCAGTGAAGAGACTCCCAGCTCTGTTCAGAGACCCTAGCTTCCCTTTGCGAACTTCTCTTTTGGATTGTTGACCTCCAACAACCCTAGTGGTAGTGGTCTTATCCCCATTTTACAGATGTGTAGACTGAGGCTCAGCTCCATGAAGCACTTAGGAAATGATCCTTTGTAGTACAGGAGCCTGAGGTTTGGCACAGGTGTGTGGCCTAGTTGTCCCCCACCACAAAGGCAAAGAGGAGATAGAGGAAGTGTCTGAGGCTCAGAGAAGCTCAAGGGCCCCTTGTCCTTGTGAAGGCCAAGCCACAGTTTTGGTGCCCACTGTGTTCATGGACTCAAAGGGCCAGAAGGGCACAGTGTGAGCCACTCTGTGCACCTGCCCCACCCAGCTCCCCAAGATGGAACACTCCTCTTTCAGATAGTTACACAGCTCATAAGTTCTGTTTACACGTTACACTTTCAATGGTGCCCACCCTCACTGCCTTATTTAATACTGCAGTCTCCTTGCCCTTCCTATTACGGTAGAGACCTGAAATAGCCCCCAAAGGCCACATGCTCAAGTCTTGATTGCCAGTCTGCAGTGCTGCTGGGAGCTGGTGCAACCTTCAGGAGGTGGAGCCTCAGGGAAAGCAGTGAGCTCGCTGGGGGCATGCCCTGACAGGGCACTGTGGCCCCTTCTCCCTCTCCCTCCTTTGCTTCCCGGCCACCATGATGTGAGTAGCTTTGCTCCACCCCGTGCTCCCCGCCATGTGCCTTGCCACAGGTCCAAAGTGACGGGGCCAAGGGACTGTGACTGAAATGTTGAAACAAAATAAACCTTTCCTCCTTTTACGTTGTTTATCTCAGGTATTTTATCACAGCGACGGCAAGCTGATTAACACGCTCCCCTAAGTCCTTCATGGCTCTATAGTAAAAGAAAAGTTTTTATTGAAGGATAATGTACATACAAAAGTTTCCCTTCTTAAGTTTGTCCCCATAGATCTGATCACTCTCTAGAAATACGTAAGGCTTATTTAATAATGGCTGGAATTCAAACTCCACCTGGGCAGGACCTTGGCAGCTTCGTTTACTGACCTGTCCCCAGTGCTTGGCTCAGTGGGCTCTCAGTGCCTGCTCAGAAGACTGGCATCCAGTCTTCTCTGCAGACACTGCAGATGTGTAAGAATACAAGGCACCGTATGAATAAGTGCCAAAGCATGTGGCAGAGACAGGCGTGTGTGCTCAGGAGCCAGGAGCCCGTCCCCATAGGTCCCTGAGATCGGGAAGACCTCCTGGAGAAGATTGGCTGGGACTCTGATTTTTTCTAGTGCCCCTGTCACCCAGAACAGCTCCTCCTTCCCCAACAGAAGGGAAAGCTTCCCTCTGTCACAGCCCGATTCCTCCTGCTGCTGCTTCAGCCTATTTCCGCCCCCAGCGGGTCCTGTGGCAGTAACCACACTAACCATTCCGACCAGTCTCATTCCTCAACCCCACCTCTTGGCAGGCCAAGCAGGGGCTGCCACAGGCAAGTTGCCCACAAGCTCGTGCTGCCTAGACCAGCCACGTGGAGGACAGTGTGCCCTCGGAGGAAGGTTCAACTCAGGGCGGCATCACCCTTGGGCCCTGTGGGGAAGCCTGGCATATAGATAATGCTCAGTAAATACTGGGTAAGTGGATGAATGAAGCTGATGGTTGAATGATTACCCAGCCTCTGTCTAGACACAGTGGCGGCATCATTTAAATAAATCTTCGACTGTTTTTTGTTCACTTTACTGAATGCATTTTTATTTAGCATTTTATTTCGTGGCACTTTTCCCCACATGGAAGCTTCCGAAATTGTGTTCAATGTGGTACACTATAGTTGAGTACAAATAAAAAAGAAAATCAAGGAAATAAAAATAAAATGGGAATGTAAGGAGAGGTGTGTGTGTGTGTGTGTGTGTGTGTGTGTGTGTGTACCAAAAGTTCTTACCCCGTGGAGATCAGTAGAGCTGAAACATAGACATTGGAGCCCTGATAGTGTTTCGGTTCTTGTCTTCCTGCTCCAAGGAGCCATTCTGAGGACAAGCTTAGGCTGCGACCCTGCTGTGGGAGTGTGGTGTGTCCCTTGTTCCAGGGGTCTGTAGGGGAAGTGGAGCCCCACAATTCCTATGGTGTCCTAACACCTCTTTGGGTTTGTATCACATGCCTTACCTGCATGTCAGAGAGCAGGCTGAGGGATGAGCGTACTGGGCATGTCTGAATCACAGAATCTCAAGGTTGGAAGCCCACAAAGGGATATTGGTGCTTCTCAATCTTTTTTAAAGCACAGAACATCAATTGATAATTTGTGTCCTGTGTCACACTTAAGAGGTATCCCTGCCTCAACTCTCTGTTAGCTCTACAGAGAGCAAAAACCAAAGCCTTGTTATTTGTAGGTATTGAGGTTGACATTTTATCTGTCTTGACTAACAGAAGATATATAACAATATGATTTTTCCCAATTCTTTTAGGACATTTGCAATTGTTTTCATAGATCTAGAGTTCTATGAACTCTATAGCTGAAGCCACCAATCTCAGAATTTACTCCTTCCCAGGAAGGGCTATCAGAAACCATAGCCCTTTGTGAATATGAAGAGTGGCTGCTGGTGACCTCTTTGGATAACTTAAAGCAGGAGGCCTCCACCAGGAAGCTAATAAGTCTTGACTTACAAGGACCCTTTGCTAATTTTTCCCTGTAATATTTATTTATTAAAGATAGCATTCAAATTATTCAAGCTTTGGGTCCCACAAAACCTGTATCCATTGCTGTTTGTGTGAGAAAGCTAACTATCCACTGAAGGTTCTTGCCTCATTCTGTAACTATTGCTGGAAGTGCCTGCTGAGCCAGTTACATTTCCCAGCCCTCTTGCATCCGGGTGACTTGGCTCTGGCCAATGGAGTGTGGGTGGAAACAGTATGCCCATCATCCCAGGTCTGACCTATTGGAACTTCCCATGTAATCCTCCACTGTCCCTCTTTCCTTCTGGATGCGCACTGGATTCCAGGGCAACCTTGGAAGCCATGCATTGATGGTAGCAAATGTGACAGTCTGATTCTATTTTTGATGTTTTCTGATAGCCTTCAAGCCCTCTTGCTCTTCTTGCCCCCTGTCCCCCACAAAGCTGATGAGATAGTCTGAGCATGCCCTCCTTTGGCACTGGCAGGAAGCTCAAACCATGAACGTTCTAATCTGGACCTGGGAATCTTTAACTCTGCCCATCCTAAACCCCAAGGCAGTCACCCCTCCCTGTGCTCTCTCAAACCATTTTTGGTTGTGCTTGAGACCTGTCCTGCTCTTTCCAGAAAGTCTTGTTATGTGAGTAGAACGGCCTTCCATTCCTTCTTGGGGTCTGTGTGGTGTAGTCAGCCTTGACACTCAAACCAAATTGTGTGTGTGTGTGTGTGTGTGTGTGTGTGTTCCATCCTGTCCTTGACGGGTGACTGGAACATAGAGCCTCTGCCAGCATGCATGACTGTGTGGAGTGGGTTCTCACCTGTGCCACCTCTTGCCCCCTCACTGCTGCCCCTCCACACATACTCTTATATGTAAATAAACTCCTCTTATGTGAAGCCACTGAGACTTCAGGGTTTACTTGTTATAGCATCTAGTGTAACCTTAACTCATACACCCAATGATAAAGCTAACTCTAGTTCCAAACATTTTCTGTTTAATTAATCCCCCCAAAATCATTGGGTAGTTTTCTTTCTGGCTCCAGAGAAGGTGCTAACTCTTTGTCAGCAAAGAGGCTGTGGATAGTGATGGTTTTTGATTCAGGACACAAGAACAAAGATGCTACAATTCTGCAATGATGGATCTTTTCTTTGTTTTACAGTACTAAGTTGCCTTTATTCATTCATAGTATTTCCACATGGCAAAAGGAAGGGACAAGAGAATTACATATGTTGTGAAACAATAGGGAAGGAGAGACATGAAAAGCCCATTACAGTAGAATCGGCCATCAAAAAACAAAAAGCAAAAAATAAACAAAAAATATTCCATGACCAGGGGACTATCAGGTCATGAATGAAGGGAAAGGATGGATATAGACAGGTTTACACTTCCCCACCCTCCCTTCTCTCTGTATTCAACATTTCATACAATACCTTGGCTTCTGGCAATAAACATGGAGGTATATTTGTCCCATCTCCTGTTCAACAAGCTCCATGTTTCCCACATCAGTAGAAGAGTTTCTGGTATGCACACACCTTTCCTTTCTCAGTCTCTCACTCACTCCAACATTTCTATGGGGAAGGCTTTCTGCTGCTTCTCTGCACTTTTGGAGTGGAGTGGAATGCGGGATAATAAAGTCAACGGTGTGTAAGTAGAATTAAGATGGTGACAGTCACAAGGATCCAGTAAGGGTTCACTGTTCAGGTCTCTCCTTTAAGGTTATGAATGCTACTTCCTGGGATTGTGTTTAGAGAGCCACCTAAACACAATCTGCAGATGTGAGTGTAAAGCCAGATTTTAGAGGATCTGCAAAGTCATGTCTTTGCAAAGGACCTCAAATGGGAAGGTGGAGGCAAGAACAGAGCAGGTGGCATGGTTGGGGGTGAGATTGCCTAGGGTAGAGGAACTGAAGTTCACTCACAATGAACACACACTTTTATTCAGTACCTGATTTATATCCCAAATAAGAGAGGCCAGAGTTGAGGTCACTGTGGTCTAGACAAGTTACTTGTTTCATGTTATCTCTGGACTGGTAGATTGGGATTTCCAGTAGACTTGGTGTATTTAAATTTCATCAAGGCTCCTGAGTAAGTCTTACGTGATCAATTTGTGGGTGTGATATATCTGTGTATTATTTCTAATTGGGAGAAGAAACTTAAGTGATATCTAATGTGATATGGCCTTGGCCACTGTGTTTAATCTATCAATGATATAGTTTGGATCTTAAGTGCCCCCAAAGGCCCACCCGCATGTTGAAGGCTTAGTCCCTAGCTTGGTACTATTGGGAGGTGGTGGAACCTTTTGGAGGTGGGGCCTAGTTGGAGGAAGTCAGGTCACTGTGGAGCGTGCCCTTGAAGGGGATTGTGGGACCCCAGTCCCTTGCTCTCCCTTTTCTACTTTGCCGCTGTGATGTGAACAAGATTGCTTCATCATACACTCCTGATATGATGTGTTACCTCCTCACCAGAGGCCTAAAGGCAAAGGGTCCAAGACCATGGGCTGAAACCTCCAAAACCGCAAGCCAAAGTAAATCTTTTCTCTTTATAAGCTTACCTGGGATAAGTATCTCAGGTATTTGTTACAGTAATGGAAAGCCAACTAACACAATCAACTTGGGCAAAGGTATAAAAAATTTATCAAAAGCCAAATCAATTACCCAAAATAAGAGTAAAGCAGACATGGATGGGCATATATCACAAACTTAATTTTAAAAACCTCAGTGCATAACACAGAATGAGATGAGGTAACTTGGTCATAGTTCAAATATAAAAGATTTGGGATTTTAGCTGACTCCAAGGTATTAGTTTCTTAGGGCTGCTATAACAAATTACCACAACTTGGATGACTTAAAACAACAGAAGTGTATTCTTTCACAGTTCTGGGGGCTAGAAGTCACAAATCAAGGCGTCATCAGGGCCATGGGACCTCTGAGGGTTGTGGGGGAGAATCCTCCTTGCTTCTTCCAGTTTCTGGTGGTGGCTGTCAATCCTTGGTATTCCTTGGTTTGTGGCAGCATAACTCCAATCTCTACCTCTGTCTTTGTGTGGCCAACTTTCCTGTGTTTTTATGTTTCTGTATCCAAATTTCTGTCTTATAATATGGACACCGTTTTAACTCATTTACAACTGCAAAGACCCTGTTTCCAAATAAGATCACAGTCACAGGTGCTGGGAGTTAGGAGTTAAATATAACTACTGGGAGACACAGTTAAACCTACTATACCCAGATTGGTCGAAAAGTTGGCGTGGGTCCTGCTAAAAGATTTGCATTATAGTGGCCAGGCGGTGTTACAATACATGACCCTAGAGGAGGGATCATGTGGTCCCCCTAGGTCAGTACGGCTAGAAGACTCTCAGCAATGCCTGGCTCTTTCTGCTGCCCTTGCCCCCATGACACCACATTCTTGTTTTTGCTTTTATCTTTCTGGCTCTTCGACCTTGGCCTCCATTGCTGATACACCTCTTCCTCAACTCAACCATGAAATGATTGTACTTTTTGGCAGTTTAGACATTCTTCTCTTTCTTCTAATTCTACACATATTTTCTAAGTGAGTTGATATGTTCTTCCATGGCTTCAGTTACCATTTATACACTGGTATATATTTATAACTCCAAAATCTTGTGGACATGTCTCCTGGAGTCCAATTAGACACCTCTACTTAGATGTTTAGAATATATCAGCTCAATATAAACTAAATGTCTTCATCTTCCTCCTTATTTTCTTCTAAAGCTGGGTCTCCTCCCAGGTTTCCAGTCTCAGGAGATGGTGCTTCTATCTGCCCATTTGTCTAAGATGTCCTTGATTTCTCTCTTTCCTTTTTCCCCACATCCAGCCAGTCATCAAATCAAGTTGACCCTAAATTTCAACTAACTCACAAATATGTCTGTGTAATTTATGTTTTATTTCTACTGTCACTCGGTTCAGGCACATTCTGACTTAAATGTTTTTTTTTTGCTTGGATTACTGTAATAGGTTTTGAATCGGTGTCCCAGCCTCTGGTCTTATTCTCCTCTAAACCACTTTCTACATAGAAGCCAGAATGCAAATATGATCATGCTATTTCCCTGATTAAAACCCTGCAGTAGATTTCCACCCTCTTTAGGATATGATTCAACCTGTAAATGGCTTAATAGACACTGCATGGTCTGGTTTCTGCTATTTCTCAAGTCTCATTTGTCTTTATTCCCTCTTTTTTCTCTCTCACCCCTTTCTATCTCCTCTATATCTTTTCATATGCCATCCCCTCAGCCCAGCAAACTGTTTCTTGCTTGCTTTACCTAATACACCAATTTGTCAGGTCTCACCTTAAATGCCCTTTCTTCTAGGGAGGCTTTTCCTGATCTGCAGTTTGCTTGCTTCTACTGGTGACTGTTCTACCAAGTTTCATGTCTCCCAGGGGTGAAATTTGCATTGTATTATGTGTGAATGGTGCCCCTGGAGTTGTGCAATGCAGTGACCTAGCACACCCTGCTCCTTATTGTCACTGTTTAGTTGTCTTCCCTCCTGGACTGCAAGATCCACATCCGATTCCCTGCTGTAAGCCCTGCACAGAGCTTATTCAATCAATATTTGTCAAATTAATAAATGAGGCTTTAAGAGAGAAATAGATAATTGGGATACATACAAGAACTGTGGAAAAATTCCATTCTGGAAACTATACCTTTTACAGAATAATTTAACTGGAAATACTTAGTTTGCAGAAAGGAAGATTTAGAACAGATATAATAGCTGCCTTCAGTAGATATAGGGCTATTGTGTGAATACCTGGAATACTTTTATTATCTTTTATCCACAGAAAAATAAGTAGGCATACTGAGGACAAGTGATAAGGAAGCAATTCTGGACCCGATAGTAACATTCAAAGGACTTTCCAATAATGAGAGCTGTCCAGAGACGAAACAAGTAGCACATAGGTAATGAATTGTTTCATTGCAAACGTCAAAGTCTGAGCTAGATGTCCATCTACAGGATCATTGTGGGCAGCATTTAGACAAGAGAGACTCTGAGGCTCTAACTCGAAATGTCTGTGATTCTCTAACTGTAGGGAAGTTTACTCTTTCATTGAACTCAAGCATTTACTCAATGTCTCTTTGTGTGTGGCACTATTGGGGACGTGGGGCTGCAGTCAAAGATGCAGTCAGGTTTGACAGACAATGTCAAGCCTCATAGGGAATGATTAGAAAGCAGCACCTTGCAGAATATTTCCAGGTGTCTAAATGTGTAGTACAGAGCGTGGTCTTGCATTGTAGTGAAGGGCTTCCCAGAGGATGTGAGTTTGAAAATGGCCTTAAGGATGGGAAAAAGCTGGAGAGGCGGGTCCACATCAGGATAAAGGTAGAGCCTGTGAGAGAAGCAGATGTGGCCAGGTACACGAGCAGGTGCTCCTCAGACCTTTCATTCACAGCCAGCCTCAGTCTACACTCAGCTCTGTAGAGCGCTGGTTTCCTTAGCTGAAATCAACAAGGAAGGGACAGGGGCTAGTCTGGGAATTTGCTAAAATCCAGGAGTCATGTCCTGTAGTGAAAGGGAATGGATGGATGCCTTGCTTCCTGAGTGCCTTCAAATATTTGGGGTTCACTGGATGAGTCAGAGATGACTCAGCTGCTAAGAAGGAAGGGAGGAGGGGAAGCCCCTGGATTGATCGCCCACTGTTGACAGCCCAAAAGTTTACTTATCTGTTTTGTGTATACTTTTGGCCATGAGGAACTGAGAACCCAATTTGCAATGACTCAACCAAAGGGAAAATGATTCTCTGATATATTGAAAATGTGGAGGTGGTTCTGATCTAAGATTGGTTAAATCATGGGTTCATATCTGGGTTCTACTTCTTTCCATTATTTTGTTTGTTTACTGCTTGCTGAGTTATCCTCTTAGGCTTAGTTCTTTCATAATCCCTAGAAGCCTTCAGAGATTTCAGGCCTCAAGACATGGACAACATTCAGAGGCAGAAAAAAAGCCTAGTTTCCTTGCTTTTAAGTGTAAGAAGAATATTTTCTAGTAGTCCTTTAGTCCTAGAGAGACTCAGACCACTTCTCATGTGTCATTGGCCAGGTGATATCACAAACCAATTCCTAAATCAGTAACTGGACAGGAGATGGAATTACTATGGGAGGTGCCCCACTCCCCTGAAGCATATAGATGTTCTTTATCACGAGAGAATAGGGTAATGGAGGCCAATAGTAGCTGCCACATTTCCTTCCTAGTTACGATGCTAAGTTTTTTTGTTTTTTTTTTTTTTTTTTCGGT